>JAAGEH010000027.1:5253242-5291715 GCA_011751065.1 Lasiurus cinereus
CTGGCTGTGGAGAGGGTCACTGATTGGAGGAGAGGCTCTGGCTGTGGGGTCACTGGTTGGAGGAGAGGCTCTGGCTGTGGGGGCTCTGGTTGGAGGAGAGGCTCTGGTTCCAGGGTCTGATGGTCTCAGGGCGGCTGCCGCCCTGACATGAAGCACTTCAGAGTGGCTTCCCGGCTCTCGGGACTGAGAGCACCTAAGCAGTTGTGGAGGGAGGGAGGGAGGGAGGGAATGAATGAATGATTGGCAGGGAGCCTGACCTGTTTCCCAAACGCCTGCTCTCCCCCCTCAGATACGGGGACATGGTGCCCAAGACGATTGCCGGGAAGATCTTCGGGTCCATCTGCTCCCTGAGTGGCGTCCTGGTCATCGCCCTGCCGGTGCCTGTGATCGTCTCCAACTTCAGCCGGATCTACCACCAGAACCAGAGAGCTGACAAACGCAGGGCCCAGAAGGTAAGCCAAGACCGGGCGCATGGGCGCTGGGCCAGAGGCCTCCCAGCAGGCGACCGGCCGGAGTTCCGGGGAGAACCTGGCGTGGGTGCCCGCTGGTGTGGAAAGGGAAGGTGGCTGAGTCCCTTCTCCCCCACATGCGTTCCAGCCGTCGGCTGCCCGGGCCACCAGCCCTCATGACCCAAAAGCCGATGATCTCCCCCTGGACGCTCCGTACAATCCCCATGGCCTGGCTCGCTCTCAGTCCTCCCCCACCCTCTCCCGACATCACTGCTTTCAGTGCTGACAACAGCCCAGACCAGTGGTCGGCAAACTCATTGGTCAACAGAGCCAAATACCAACAGTGCAACGACCGAAATTTCTTTTGAGAGCCACATTTTTAACATTTTTTAATATATTTTTTATTGATCTTTTTTTTACAGAGAGGAAGGGAAAGGGATAGAGTTAGAAACATCAATGAGAAACATCCATCAGCTGCCTCCTGCACGCCCCCTACTGAGGATGTGCCCAAAACCAAGGTACATGACCTTGACCGGAGTCAAACCTGCAACCTTTCAGTCTGCAGGCCGACGCTCTATCCACTGAGCTAAACTGGTTTTGGCTGAGAGCCAAATTTTTTAAACTTCTTCTAACGCCACTTCCTTAACATAGACTCGCCCAGGCCGTAGTATTTTGTGGAAGAGCCACACTCAACAGATCAAAGAGCCACAGGTGGCTCGTAAGCGGCAGTTTGCCGACCACGGGCCTAGACAAAGCACAGGGACAAAATACATTTGCTGGAGAGAGAAAGGAGTCCTGAAAGACGTTCTGAGGCCACTGGGTTAGGGACGAAGGGCACAGCGGGTTCAGTCGCCCCGGCAGCTCAGGGTCGAGGCCCAGAACTGCCACGAGCAGAAGCGGAGCCATGGCCCTGGGGAAGTGGTGTGTCCGGGCCCCTCTGAGGCGGGCAGGGCAGGGGAGCCCTCACTCGGCCGAGTGGGGCGACGGCAACAGGCTCGGGTGCCCAGGCAGATGCGCTGTCCTGCCGGGCCGGTGAAGGTGCTGGGATGGCGACTTTCACCAGGACAGGGGAGGGCCCAGGGGGTGTCCACCTGGTAGGGGACTGGCTACAGGGGCCAGGGCCCTGGTTGAAAGGGTCATTCGTGGAGGCTGAACTTTTGCGTCCCCACTTCATTCTTGCTTCCATTTCACTCCACATATACTGAGCACCTACTGTGTGCAGGCCTGTGCACTGCAGCTGGCCCTGCACACACAGGGAGCCCCCAGGGGGAAAGCCCCGGCCTCAGAGGAGGAACAATTTGCAGCAGGGTCTGTGTCCCAATGGCCTCAAGCCACTGCTCCAGGGAGCCAGCTTGGGGGTGGCTGTGACTTACATGTGATAGCGCTTAACCAGTTACATCACCCCTCCTAGGCCCTCCCAGCACAGCGCCTTCGTGTGGCCTGAGCTGGGGTGAGCCCTGTGGCCAGGCCCAAGCTGCTCTGTGCTGTCCCCTCCGCCTCCCAGCCCCATTTCCTGCCTCCTCACCCAGCCACCCCAGAAACGGTCTCCTCTCTGCCTGTTCCCGTCAGGCCAGCATGAACCAGCCCTGAATCCGCTGTGCCTTCCCAGGCAAGGGCGAGGGACACGGGCTCTCCTCCCCACACCCGGGGCCTGAGCCCCAGGGCCAGGGCTGGCTGACCGGGATCTGGCCAGCAGGTGAGGTTCGGAGGAATCCTTGGCTCCCCCAAGCCAGGGCTGGTTCTCAGCCCACAGCCTCAGGTGTCCGGGCTCAGCGCCGTCACCCCGGCCACCCTCCCCCCTTCCCAGCTGCATGTGCTGGGAAATTGCTGAAATCACTCCGAGGTGTTTGCCTGGGCCCGTTCTGAGCCCTGGGACTTGGAGGTGAGAAACAGGGACACATCTCCAGGTCCTGCCCATCTTTTTATTGTCCTGGAAATGCTTGTTGGCATTATAGGCCCGCACACTCTGGTAAGATTATCACAAGCAGGGCGTGCACACTGGTACAACTGATCGCAGTCCAGTTCAGATTTCCCGCTTTTGCTGTTGGGTTGTGTGTGAGGTTTTCTATGTTAACTCAGAGGTAGGTTTGTGCTTTAATCCCCACCCTCCACCCTAAAGCCATCCCACCCCGAACCTCTGGAAATCCTGTGTGTCCTCCGCGTACCACGCTTTCATTTGAGAAATGTCATATGAAAGAAATGTCATATGAATGGAGGCACAGTAGGCAACCTGACTGGCTGCGTGAGGTCCTGGAGACCCAGCCAGGCGTGTGCATCCAGGTGTTCCTTTGCCGACTGAGGCGCCCCTGGTGCGGAGGGGCGGCCACTCTGGGTTCTGCTAGAGCAGCTGCCGTGAACGTCAGTGCAGGTTCCCGGGCCTTTCTCTGGGACCCGTGCCTGAGGGTGCCCGCCTGTCCTCTTTGGCTTTTCTGTGTCGTCCTTTTCCTCCCCTGGGGCAGGAGGCACCGGTCTCAGGGCCACGGGTGCTGCAGCCAGACCGCGGGAAGGCTCCCAGACCCGCACCAGGTGGCAGCGTCCTCCGCCCAGACCCGCCCCCCCTCTCCAGCCCCGGGGTCCCCACACCTGCTGAAAGGGCGGCTTCCTGGGGTTGGCAGCCTGTTTAGAAACCTGTCTGACAGGAGCTGAAATTGTGGGGAGGAGAGGGATGTTCTGGAGGCCACAGGTGGCCTGGAAGTTGCAGACCTGAGCTGGTCTTGCTCGCTCACTGCCTTACCTGGTCAGTCACTTCCTCTAGCGTCTTCCACTTCTTTTTTAATCCTCACCCAAGGATATGTTACTGGAGAGGGGGAGACACACACGTCGGAAACATCCATCGGTTGCCTCCTGGATCACCCCGACCTGGGATCAAACCTGCAACCATGGTACGTGGGACACCGCTCCAAACAGTGGAGCCCCCCGGCCAGGGCCGTTTGCCTTGAAAGGAGCCTAGATGACCTCAAGGCCCTGGAGGAGTGAGCCCTGCAGCGGCTTTATTCACACGCGTTTCTGACCCGGTGGCTTCCTCCCTCTGGGCCGTCACCACCCGCCAGAGCACGCTCGCTCGGTGCCACCTGCCAGAGAGAAATGTGCGCGAGCCGCACCCCATTGCAGGTGCTGGGTTTTCCTGCAAACACAGTGCAAACCTCTTTATCCTGGTGGGGAAGATGAAACACTAAGCACATCTGATGTGGCAATCTGCTGCTTTATTGGAGCCCAGGGTGAGATACAATTAAAAGAAGTGCCACAGAGGAGAATCGTTCATCTCTGGACAGTAATGGAGGCAGACCCCAGACACCAGGAAGGCGGGCGCTAAGTGGTGAGATCGAGTTATATAAGGCTGTGACGAGCTTAACACAATCGGGGTTCCATATGCAACTCCCCAGTCCTCACCCGAAGCAATGCCAGCCACACCCCGACAAGGGACTGGGGCTTGAATGGAGACGCTGGGGGAATGGCTGTACGGGGATCGTCCTGGGCTTGGTCTGCTCAGAGAGGAGGGTTACTGCCCTCCTTTCTCTCCCCCTCCGCAGCGAGCTACCTCAGCAGTCAGAGGCAGACCCCCAAGTTCAAGTCCTGGCCTCTTCCCTTCTAGAAGCCAGAAAGGGTGTTGAACTGTCCCTGCAGACGAGCTGGCCACAGGGCTGCTTCCCAGGAACTGAGGTCGAAATTGTCCGCTGGCAGCCTGCTCGGAGCCCCTGCTTCCTGTTGGCAGGCGAGCAGCCCAGCTGGGGAGGGGCAAGCACTGGAAAGGGCCCGGTTCCTGGGGCTCCCCTCCCACTCAGAGGCCATGCTGAGGTTACCTGTGGACTGTCCCGGAGGCAGGAGGGCCCCTCGGGGCTGTGTCTGCAAGAACGCAGCTTCCCGCTTTTTTCCTCACCCAGCAGGAACCCCTCTCTGGCGCCTCCTCTGGCCTCTCCCGCTGCTGACATGGCCCTGAGTGTGGCCGATGGGAAGGAGGAGAGCAGCCAGCGGACCGTGTGGCCAGCCCCTCACGCTGCCTCGCAAACAGGAGAGGCTCGCATGAGATGTCACCTCCTCGTGCAGGGCTGCTGCTGGCTCCCAGGTGGAGCCCAGGTGCCGCCTGCACATGTTCTACCCTCCCTCCACCACACGTGTGCCACACACTTCTCCCACGGACAGGCCAGAGCGAGACAGACAGACATGCAGGAGTACATCCCTCTACACATCAGTGAGCAAGAAGCCCTGCCCTCGCGGCATTTCCGTTCTGGGGAGACGGCACACACCTGCGTAGTGAGTGGGGAGGCCCGTGGGCACACTCGGCTGTGCTCCTCACTCACGATGCTTGGGCACCTTCTGCAGGAGGGAGGGCCCTGGCCGGAGCCGCAGGAGGGGGGCCGTGGCCTGTGCTCCTTGGAAGGGCGCGCAGCCTGTTGGAGAGGAGAACTAGCCCACGGCTGAGTGGATAAAGGCCAGGAGCGCGGAAGGAAGGGCTTTGATGAGCGGGGTTTCTCCTGCCAGGATGACCCTGGCTGCAGAGGCGAGCGGAAACGCCTGGCGCTCTGACCCTGGCACAGCACCCGGCCCAGGGTCTGTGAACGGAGATCTGCGGCTGCAAACACGGCCTCCGAACCCACCTGGGAGCCCACCCCTGGGCCAGCCGGGCCCTGGCCTGTGAGGCTCACTGTCTTACACGGACTCTCTCTGCCATCACAGAAGGCCCGCCTCGCCAGGATCCGTGTGGCCAAGACAGGCAGCTCCAATGCCTACCTGCACAGCAAGCGCAACGGGCTCCTCAACGAGGCTCTGGAGCTGATGGTCGGTGCCCGGGGAGCCCCGGCTGGGAGGTTGGGAGGTGCCCAGGGGATGGGAGGGGTGGGGAGAAGGTGGAGGGGATGGTTTCCTCAAGCAAGGGGCACCAGCACTCCCTCCCAAAGCCCCAGTTTGAACCCTGAGACACACTTGTTTCCACACTGTCCCCAGGTAGCAGCCCCCTGCACATACCCCTGCACCTGGGATTGTCACCACTACCCCTAAACCAGCATTAGCCGAAGGACCCCCAGCACAAAGGCTGGCATGTGCTATGGTGACCCTAAAACTTGGTTCACCAGATTTTTCTAGTGCCCTCCTGCCCCCTCACTGGGAAATGAAGAGGGTGGAGAGGAAACCTCGCAGCTCTAACTCGCCTCTCGTCTCTCAGGGCACCCCGGAGGAGGAGCACGTGGGCAAGACCACCTCGCTCATCGAGAGCCAGCACCACCACCTGCTGCACTGCCTGGAGAAAACCACTGTGAGTCCCAGCCTGTCACACCTTGTCCCTCCCCCGCAGCTCTTTCCCGGGGTCAGAACCCACCTCCCCAAGCTGGCCCAGCTGCCACAGTAGAGTCTGTCCCCTTCAGTCGAAAGCAGTGAGGAGGTCTCTCTCAACCCTCGGGAGGAAGCCAAGCCCCCACGGAGGGGGCACTCCCCGCAGCAGGGCCAGCTCTGCCCTGCAGCCGCACTGAGGCCTCACCGGCCTCTCCCCTCTCTGCACCTGTGCCACGGCAGCGTCCCCAAAGCCAGGGCTGAGTTCTGCTACTGAGCGCAGAGACGAATGTCCGTGTGGGCCTACCCCTGGGGCTAGGTGGAGGCCCTGTGCGGGTCCCTTTGCTCCCCGCTTCCTCTTGCGACAGGAGACAGGGAGGCAGCACTGTATGTCCCTAAGCAGGGACTGCGTTGTGACCACCTCCGCTAGTCACCTGCCGTTCCAGGGGGTTCACTTCTGAACAGTTTGCTGAGAGAGGCATGGTTTCGGGCGACAGTCGGAATGTGGAATGATGCCTGTGCCTCGCCACCAGGCCGAAAGGAAGGGCAGCGGGCCACCCTGGACCCTTGGCAACAGAAGTGTTAGGGACAGCGGGGAGAAGTCAGGGTGACAGCCAGAGACCAAATGAAACCCTTTCCTGGTCTAGAACCTGCCCCAGGGCGCTGCAGGCAGGGCTCAGCACCCGGACGCAGGACTTCCCACTCCCAAGGTCCCCCCTCCCCCCCTCCGCCATCGGGGATGGAGGTTAGACGCTTATGAGGACTTCCAGAATGGGGGAGTGGGGCGTCCTGAACACCCACTTGCAGGCTTGCAGATATTCCTTAGTGTCAACCTGTATGCGCACATCTAGCATTTCTCAGACTCGGAGCTTGCCAAAGGGACGGGCCCGACTGCCCTCTCCAAGTGCATGTGCTGGGCGGAGTGGGTGGAATGATTCGGGTTTGAAGGGCTGGAATGTTGGCATTGAAGAAAGATTTGGGGGCCAAAATGGAATGCTGAATGTGAGGGGCGAATGTGGACTGTGGGGGTGGGACGTTGCCATGAGAGAGTTGGAATGCTGGACTGGGGGAGAGATGCTGGGGTGGAAGGAATGAACTGGGGTTTGAGCAGGGGAATGCTGGAGCCGGGCCGGGGGGGTGGGGGGAGGGAATGTGGGGAAAACGGGGGGAATGCTGGGAGCAAGGGCTGGAATGCGGGGACCGAGAGACCGAGCGTCCTCTCTGAGCTTGGGAATGCCGGAATGTACAATCAAAGTGTTTTTATCTTCTGTTGGCATGTGGTCCTGTAGGGGTTGTCCTATCTTGTGGATGATCCCCTGTTGTCTGTGCGAACGTCCACCATCAAGGTATACCTTTTTAATTAACCCATGTCTTTCCTCCGCGTCTGTGGAGCCGCTCTCCCTGGTCTGGTTCTCTGCATGTGCTGTGCCTGCGGGCTGCTCCTCCCACTCCTCACTCCCGCCACTCGGCTTCGTGTTTGTGAACCACCGGCTGCCTTTCCGAGTCCCCGACAGCCTCCCCCAGGGGCGGGCGGAGAGGAACACGGCCCGGGGCTGCTGTCCCGGATGCCAGGGCCGCATCGGCCGCCCCCCCCAGCTCCGTGGGGACTGCTGTGTTGGTCTCTGAACTGTTCTCGTGCTCCCTCCTGCCACTCCTCCGCCCGCCCGTGGGCGGCCTTGGCCGCATCCTCAGTGCCATAGACGTCGAGTCGCCTTGAGCAGACAGCCATTCCTCATTTCTCTCAAGTTCAGCTCAGCCCCATCGATGGCCTCTAGTCCAGAGGCTGGTAGCAATCCCTTCCCACGCTTACCCTTGACTTGGGGAACCCTGTGCCCCAGGCATTCAGATCCCCAATCAGGTGGGGAACACAGTAATTAAATTATAACCCTGACGGCTTGACCGCGCTGGCCTTCGAGCACAAAGCCTCCCAACTCTGAGAGTGACTGCCTTTCTCAGCTCCTCCAGGCCCGCCCGACTCCCGAGGCCCTTCCCCTTCCGTCCAGAAAAGACAGCCCGTCCCTCACCCACAGCACCGCCTCCTTCCCTGCCACGGGGGCTTGTGTGGAGCTGCAGAGTAAGCCCTAGCTCTGCTTCCAGCTCCGCCGCTGTCACTACAGCCCTCCGTGTCCTGTGCCCGTCAGCCCCTCGCTGCAGATGGCGAGTTCACCTCACCGTGACTTACTACAGCCCCCACCTCCAACCTGACCCAGGGCACCCAGAGAACTGTCCTCCTCTGCTGTCTGTCTGTGCCCTGGGCAGCGGGGACGGAGACAGGCAGCCATCTCCAGTCTGGGGCTCATCTCCCTCTCCTGCTTCCGCAGAACCACGAGTTCATAGACGAGCAGATGTACGAGCAGAACTGCATGGAGAGCTCGATGCAGAACTACCCGTCCACGAGGAGCCCCTCGCTGTCCAGCCACCAGGGCCTCACCACCACCTGCTGCTCCCGTCGCAGCAAGAAGACCACACACCTGCCCAACTCCAACCTGCCCGCCACCCGCCTGCGCAGCATGCAAGAGCTCAGCACCATCCACATCCAGGGCAGCGAGCAGCCCTCCCTCACCACCAGGTGGGCCGGCGCTCCCGGAACCAGGCAACGTCAGCCTTACAAGACCCCCTAGCCCGCTGCCCCATAATCTAATGCCCCTCCCCCTCCTTGTAGTCCTTACAAGTTAACCCAAAGGCTCTTGGGGGGATACTGCAGCAGGCTTAGGCTCAGTGTATGGGTAGAACCAGAAAAAGAAAAAAAACTCCCCTCAAAAATCCACAAATGACCTCTCCCAGTGCAAAGAGTGGGTCAAGGAAAGAATGTTCACAGTTGAGACTCAGTCAGCCTGGGGTGAGGCGTGTTGAACACGAACTGCCAGGTTCCGGGAAGACAATAGTTGAACGCACGAATGACAGGCAACAACCCACAGAGAGAGGACATCTCCTTTGAGTGCAAAGCCCGATACCCAGGACTTTTTGCAGCTGTTGGTATTTTAAGCAAAACAATTATTCATGAGAATCATCACAGGCTGACACCCCAAAGCAGAGAGAGAGGCTGAAGGGTCCTCCTAGTTCCCATGAGCTAGAGATGTGGGATGTCGGGGGGAGGGGAGGGAGGTTTAAGGGGTGGAGGTGGGGGACAAGGAACCTCGGGTACACCAGCAAGAGGCACCGTCCTCACCTCACTCTTATTTTTCATCGCAGTCGCTCCAGCCTTAATCTGAAAGCAGACGACGGACTGAGACCAAACTGCAAAACCTCCCAGATTACCACAGCCATCATCAGCATCCCCACGCCCCCGGCGCTCACCCCTGAGGGGGAGAGCCGGCCACCCCCCGCCAGCCCGGGCCCCAACACGAACATTCCTGCCATAGCCAGCAACGTCGTCAAGGTCTCCGCCTTGTAAAACCACTGGACACCGGGCCGTGTGGGCAGCGGGCGTGAAGTGGCTGGCATGTTGGTGGATGGCCACTGGACCACCCGACCCCTTCTCCCTGCCCCACCGCCCCCTCCCCAGCACTGCAAGGCGTGCCTGGAAGGAACAAGAGCAGCAGGGGGCCCTGAGGTTCACTGGCGTGGACACAGCCCTGTGGTCCTGCCTCCCGGGGGCCAGAGGAAGGGAGGGGGTGGGGGACAGGACGTGAGGGCCGAGGCTGCTGCATGCCGGCCAGGGACTGGAGGGGGGCCTCAGACCAATCATTGCTTCTGGAGACCCCAGAGAGGAAAACCGAGACCAAGAGCGGCACAGAGGCCCAGCTGACATGCAAAACAGGAAGAAAATATAACACTGTGTATCTAAGCACCTTCTCAAGGCTCTTAACGGATAATATTTATTCCGGGGAAAAGGTGGACACAAAAACCAGGGTTTGTGCTCCGCTTTTCTCCATGGACCCAGTACCTTTAAACCAAAACAGCGCATTTTGTGAGGTTTGGTTTTTTTGTGTGTTTTTTCCTCCTTTTATAGCAAAAGCTTTTAGGCTAAGCAGCCAGTATTGCCGAGTTCTCTCTCCATCCCCCAGGCGGGTGAAGTCAGCTGAGCCTGCCCCATTGCCCTGCCGACCTGCAGAGCTACCATGACCACAGCAACGCGTCCCCTCCGTCTGTCCGTCCTTTGTCTCCGTCTCTGCTTCACCCCTGGCTGACTGTCCGTTGTCCAGCGTCTGTCTCTCCAAGGACCCCATTGGCCCCGAGACACGCCAGGGAAGCCTCCCCAGCAGGCACCTGCAGCTAGGGAAGAGGGAGGGGGACGCCCCCCTGGAGGTTGGAACCGGGTGCTCCGTCTCCATGTCTGGCTGAGGAGGAGAAGGACCGGGTCTGTCGCACTGGGGGCCTGAAGATGGAAACCACCAGCGCGTGGTGCGTGGCGCGTGCCAGCGAAGAGGACAGAAGAGCAGGGCTCGCTGCCGCCATGGCTCCACCATCAAGCCACCCGGAGCTCTGCCCAGAGGCCCCGAGCTCGCTTCCCTGCAGAGGGCAGCGGTGCAGGGACCGCACAGGCTGCACCAACGTGTGGAAGCGAGAGATTCTAGATGATCCTACCTGGTCTGAAAGGTGTCTTGAGCTCTGAAGTCTTCAGGCCTGATGTCCCTGGAGACCCCGGAGGGGGGCGAGCTGGTGACCTCGTGCAGGCGAGGGAGTGAAGATTCCTCCTGGGAACCTGGGTGTGTCTGTCCCAGTGGCTCTGCAGTCTTCTCCACTCGCACTGCTTACAGCAGACAGCGACCCCCAGCGGCCCTACTGCGACCTCTGGCCTGCGCTCGGAGATACAGCAGCGCCAGGAGCGCCGAGGCCCTTCTCCCGCTGGGTGATCGGCTGTGTAACGAGGCCAGGAATCGGTCTGCCCGCCATGGCTGTCTGGGTGCATTTCACCAGCCAGGAGCCTGAGAACACCGTGGGGGCTTCCCTGCGACCCTAGGAGCCCTGCTCTAGTGCCCTGTTCAGCAGGGAAGTCACAGGGCAGGAGCTGGCCCCAGCTGGAAGGTGGCACAGGGAGCCTTCCACCCTTATCTCCTTGCTAACCTCGCCAACCACTGACCGAGTCCTTTCTCTGGGGTGGTCTGGCCCTGAGCTTACGGTGCAAGCAGGCAGAAAAGCTTTACAACGATGGGAATTCGTGTACACACCCAACCAGAACACCTGAGAATAGGTACCCAAACCCCATCACTTCTGTCATCGTGGGGTTACAGATGAATTCCAGTGGTCCAGCCCATCAGGGCAGGCAGAGGACCAGGAAAGGACGTTTTCTTTTGAAAGAATGGACTATGGAACAGGTGGGAATACCTAGATCCCCAAGCTTACAACCTAGGAACTGAGTGGGATACGGGATCGAGACTCAAATAAGAATTCTGTTGCTCACACACCTACAAGGCATGTGTTTCAGAAAGATCCTCACAGGGTCAGCAATGCCTCACCCAACTCAGGATGTTCCATCCTGCATCCGAGGAGCACACAGTGGTCCCCCCAAAAATTAACAAGCCAATTTTAATAACCAATCCCAAATTCCCCATTTTTAGACCCTAATGAACAATGTTTGCTTTCCTCCAGCTTCATTTCCAAACCCCCTCTGCCAGTTCCTAGGAGAATGTTAGACTCTCACCCCCCCACCCCCCAGGGTGGCCTTAGCCAGGATGAGACCCACTTGCCGCTGGTCCAAAAGAAGATGCCTGCCAACCGAGGAAAGAGGCTCATCTACTCGCACAGCGAGTCCAGCCAAACCGCGCCGCTGGTCTGGACAGGAACGAGGCCGTGTGCCAGAGCAGCCTCGTCAGTCTCACTCACCGGCCTGTGACCGAAGAACCAGGTGTCAGGGTCTTCCGCGCAATGGCTTTCTGGCGCAGTGACCTTGAGCTTTCAGAGCTCGTCAACCACTTCAGCCTATCGGAAGGTCCCCAAACCACCTGCCCCACTCAGCATCAGAAAGGGTTAAACCGAAACCAACGCATAGGCCACATCCAGATGGCTGGCAACTTGGGAAATAAAGTGTTGAGAACGTATCAGAACCGAGGAGGGTAAGGACTTCAGGTGAGAGAGCTGGAGCCCAGGGGACTACGTGCTTGCTCCAGGCCCTGCAGTCACTGAACGTCAGCGCTGGGACCAGCGCATCCCTCGCTCTCAGGCCAGTGCTTTCCCCGCTGCCTCGCAGAGCAGGACGCCTCGGGCAAGAGCCATCGGAGAACAAAGCTGTAACTCCAGGCCTGATCTTAGGCGGACGTCAGCACCGCATGGACATGGCCCTCAGAAAGCACCGGACCTGCTCCCCCACGCCACCCCCGGACACCACCACTCCCTGGCAGAGCCGGCCTGGACGGTCAACTCTGAGAAAAAGGTGCACAAGTGAAGAGTCAGGTGTCAGTCAGATGCTCTCTCCTCAGGGAAGAGCGGGCTCGGACACTCCAGAGCCTACCTGCCGGAGTCCCTGGTCCTCCTGCGACCTCTGGTGTAGTAGGTCGGGCACTAAATCCCTGATTGGCAGGAAAGCTGACCGACTGCTCCGAGTTCACACGGCACAACTGTGATGGAGCCAGGCTTTGTCCTCCACGTCACGCTGCGTTACTCGAAGGCTTATGTTTTTAGCACCTGGATGTCAAGGGTGATGATCAAACGTGAGCAGACATGCCATTCAGAACCACTCTGAGCCAGGACCCCCCAAAGCAAACTCTGGACGAGTCGTCCTTCGTCCCCTATTTTCATAACCAATGTTGAGCTCAGGACTAACTGCATAGAATCCTGTTCACCAGGCCAGACATGCTGGATGACAGTTGAACACCACTGTCTGCAATCACAGGAGTGTAAGACCAGCAAGGAGAAGGTGAAATGAAGAAAAAGAATCTGAACAGAACATGAAGTGGACAGTTTGTGCTCATCTGTATACACAAAAAGCCAACTCGTGGACATGCTGAGGACTTGACCCAGTTTTCAAACCAGGATTCCCACAGTTCAGGATCATGCCACTTACTAGAATACAGGCGGGAAAGGGTCCATTGAAACCTGCCCAGGTAATCACTGAAATTGAGCTAAACTTAGATCTTGGGGTTACAAATGAATCCCAGTGGTCCAGACACCCTTACTTCAATTACCAGGTAACTAACTGCAAGGCGAACACTCAGTGCGGGGATCTTAGATTGCTAAGGCTACGAGCTTCTCTTCTCAACTAGTTGGCATGGTAACCATGACAAACGGGAACCTGGAAGGCTTTTATTTTCCCTTTCTGATTTCCTTATGCAGTACCATTTGTGAAGCTTTAAACGACTGGATGAGGGAGAAATTGTGACCTCGGAGCCCAAACAGCATCATGAAGAGCATCCTTAGAATGACCAGGAAGTGGTTATCAGCAAAAGAAACAGCTAAAGGGGCTCCTTTTCAGTCTTGTTTTCTCTTTAGAATGTTCTGTGTTCTTCTCATCAAGCGTAGGATGACGTTTGTCTTAGCAGGTTACTTAACTACACTAGACGATGCCACTCCAACCAGGGTAGGGCACTGACTCAAGTCCTGGGGGCTCCTTGGACCAACAGACTATTTTACAAACCTGGGAGGTGGGAGGGATGGTCTATTTTTGATAACCAGACATTCCAACGTAATGTTTTCCTTAGAGGTCCCCCTCCCTTCCCCCCCATTAATGTTATCGTGAAAAATATCGAGTGTGTTCTTTTCTATTTTCGTATAATAAATGGGCTTTGCTTACCGACATCACAATGGCAAAGAAGAACTACTGTACAAAACTGCAGGAAGATAAACATGTGAAAACTTTCTATGGGAAAAAAAAGAAAAAAAAAAACACCTGAGTTTCCTGTTGTCTTCTTTTGAAATTGTAGTGCATATGTTAAAACGTGTATCATTTACAGTATTGAGTCACGTGCCACTGCTGTACCGGTTGTATCCAATTTGGATTAAACTATGTGCCACAAACCCTCAAATGATTGTTTATTTTAATACCAATTCTCCTGCTAGCCACTAGAAAAAAGGGTAACCTACAGAAAGGGATGCTTTTAACCTTGCTCGAGCAAAGTCACAGCACATGAAACTGCTAGAATATCGTCTGACAGCTGTCATTAGGGGGAAACAATTTTAAGCCACAGAATCTCAGGTGCTTAAAAGCCTAGTCCAGTCTTCCCTCCCCAACCTCCCTCAACGCGAACACCTCCTCCGACACCCATGGCGGTCCTCACCTGCTGCGTCTTCCGTCACGGCTGTTCACCAGCGGGAAGAGCATCTGACTGCATCTGTCAACAGCTCTGCTTTGAGCCCAGCTCTGTATTACTGGAAGAAACTACTGGGTCTAAGAATGCAGAGTATGGACCCCTTCATCTACGTCAGGGGTGGGGAACATCTGGCCTGTGGGCCGTAGAAGGCATGTGAAACCATTGGGTCTGGCCCTGCCAAGGCATTAGGGGTGAGCTAATTAAATGTCTGACCACATATAGCAGGCTAATTTTTACGCTGATAATTTTTACAGCCCGCGGATGATGTTATAAATATCCAATGGCCCTCAGCAGGAAAAAGGTCCCCCGCCCCTGATCTATCTCAGCCAAGGTCTCAAACTTAAGGGCTGTAGAGAGTACAGCGAAAAGCTTGGGAACCAGGTAACAGAGCTCAAGTTCAAGTTCCATCACTTACTTACATGACTCCATTTAGTCACTTTTCTCTTGGCCTCAGTCTGCTTCCTCATCTTAAACATGGGACTTGGGTATCTTGAAGATCTGCTGTAACCTTAATAATTCTGATTCAGGTAGTGAGAGCAACAGGCATTTTCATGTCACCATGACGTGGCAACAACTATGGGAATCCTTTAATTGTCCCTCAACAACCAAATCCCAACCAAAGGAAACTAATAGAAAAGGAACATTAGGGCAAACGCATGATGCCGAAAGGCCCTAGAAGTTGGCTGTGAAATTCATTTCCATCACAGACGCTCATATCCTTACCACCCACTAGGTGTCACTACAGACCCATAGCGCAAAAGATCTGTGGAAAAAGGAACTGGAAACCAGATGCACTTCGAGCAACATGTGCTCTTTTCATTAAAAAGCAGGGTTAACTGGGACACACACACTTGTTCACAGAGGCACCAAATAACACTTTGCTAAGACAAGAGAATCACCTGGGCTCTTGATTGTGTGGCTCAGCTGATTGCAGCATTAACCTGGCACCGAAAGGTTACAGGTTCAATTCCCAGTCAAGGCACATACCCAAGTTGCAGGCTCAATCCCCAGTAGGGACTGTGCAAGAGACAGCCAATTCATGTTTCTCCGGCTCTCCCTCTCCCTTCCTCTCTCTTAAAAAAAAAAAAAAAATAGCCAAAACTGGTTTGGCTCAGTGGATAGAGTGTGTCGGCCTGCGGACTGAAGGGTCCCGGGTTCGATTCTGGTCAAAGGCATGTGCCTTGGTTGTGGGCACATCCCCACTGGTGGGGGGTGTGCAGGAGGCAGCTGATTGATGTTTCTTTCTCATCGATGTTTCTAGCTCTCTTCCTTCTTGTCTGTAAAAAAAAATCAGTAAAATATATTTTTTTAAAAAAAACATACTTTAAAAAAAGAATCACCTTGCGATGGAGTTCCAGTATCAGCCGTGACTATCACAAATATAATTTTATTTTTTAAGATTAACAGGTTTATTTACATTTAGGGGGAAGAAAAAAACCCTAAAATTTCAAACTACTCCCTTTTCTCATATGAGTTGATCCACAAGTACCCTATCTCCTCTCTTTAATTATCTTTAGTATTTGAAGGCTGAAGCTTACCTTTAAACCATGTGTTTTTAAAAGGTTAGTAAATTTTACTGCTTAAGTACTTTAGATAATATTGCTTTTAAATTACCCCAAATCATAATTTATATTCCATTTCTAAGTCAGACTTATCCAAAGCAGGTTTCCCAAAGACTTCTCTACATTACCGCCAGCCTAATTTAGATTAAGCCCAACTTGAAAAGCTGTCGTCAGAGATTTAACCCATTCACACACATTACCTGCATTTATCAAGACTGTCTAGTCACAAAATAATTTTTCCCTAGCCAGAAAATATTTCCTTACTGCAATATGGTAATTAGATCTTAGAACTGGAAGGGGCCCACAAGTCTTCTATTCCAGCTTCCTCATTTCTTTAGGAGAACTCTGGACCGTGGCATGTTTAAATGACTGGTATAAGGTAAAAAGGCACAATGCTCTTTACACAAAGCATTCTCAAGTGAATTCACCTAAAACAGATTACAGGACATGCACCTAGACTGCTAACTGCCAGCAAACCCATTGGAAAATGAGACAATTAGTAAAATTTTCACGTTATGTATATGCTCACCTCCAGTTTATCCTATATAATAAAGGCTAATATGCAAGTTGTCCAAACAGCTGAACAACTGGTTGCTATGATGTCACTGACCACCAGGGGGACAGATGCTCATGCAGGAGCTGCCCCCTGGTGGTCAGTGCGCTCCCCAGCCAGGCTCACAGCCGGCAAACGCAGCAGCAGTGGCAGGAGCCTCTCCCACTTCCCGGATGTCCGACTGATGGACACCCCCCGAGGGCTCCCGAACTGCGAGAAGGCACAGGCACTGGGCCTCTAGTTTTCTATTTACTAAAAAAAAAGAAAAACAAAATATGACAAACCTTAAAAGAGAAGCCAATTAATTCTGAGACTAATGGGTAACCTCATTTCTAATTAAGATGCAGCAGTGCCCTATTTAAAATCACCTAGCAATGACAAACTGCACCCTTGGCTGCATTGAGGGGGAAGGATAGAAAGAGAGAGGGATGTTCAATTATTTAGCAATGAAAGGCTTGTATTTAAATAAGTATTTAGTCTCTACTGACATACTGGTTCTAATTATGGATTTGCTATTTAGTGTTAATCCACGCACTCTAATTTGGCGATACCGGTACCCGTAAGCAAACCCTACCACGGGCCATCCCAAGCGACAGGAATCCAAGTCAAACAGAACTCTGGACGGTAAATGACAACGGCCTCGGATGTGTGCTCACAGCCCCGAGGGAGAATAATGCTGCCGGCTCGCCACGTCTGTACACAGGAACAGAGAGCATCCTTTCCAAAACTAAATACACAGCCCTACCCAAAAGGGATTCTCTCACCACAAACACAGCTCACGGATGCCCGGGAGCCAAATGTGTTACATGGCAGGACTGCCAGAGAAGGAAGGAAAGAATAACTTTTCTAAATCATAGTTTATAGGTGTAAATCGCAGAAAAATGACTCCCATCGGACCCTAGTATTAGATAAAAACTGGACGGAAGCGCTAGAATACACAAGACAAGGACACACAGGAAGAGTCTGAACGAGTTCCAGCTTCCACCAAACACTTCACACGAAGGGCGAGGACCTTCCCGCAGCCGCCAGCAGCACGAGGCCGTTCCTAACCTCGGCTCCTCGTGGACTCAGAGGGTCTTGGAACCCCTTGCAATTACACTTCCAATTCTGGCTTATAGATGAGACCTTTCTGGGACACAGCTTTCACCAGATGCATAAAAAGACCCCAAAACTAACCGAGATGCTGCTCCTCTTGCTGAGAACAGAACGGAGACGGCGCTGCTGTGCTCAGCCGCGGCGCGCAGCGTGACGAAGTAGGCAGGTTCATAACCTCCGAGACAAGATATTCGACAGAGGAACAAGATGTCAACACGGTCGGCTAAGTTCGTATTTTTACGTCACAAGTAAGTTTCCTGGCAGCAAAGAGCATCCAATCAAGTACCACTGGGGAAGTCGGAAGCCATGTTTACTCCTTCCGAAGCCTAAAAGATAGGGGAGTATCTGACCCTCCACGTACAAATTTCTACAAGAACGTACATACCTCTATGAAGCGCAGCCCAAGCCTTTTGTAAAGAACTCCGCAGCATGAACTAACCGTTTTCAAACCTCAACTCTTTTTATTTTAAGTCAGCAGTGATAGAGCAGTCTTTTCAAATGTTTTTTTTGGAATGGCTTATAGAAAATGGCACCCTGGGACCTTGCAGCTCTTTGTCCCAAAGTATGTCAAGAATTCGGCCCATGAAGTTTCTTAAAATAATACACCTAGTAGGTCCATCTGAAAAATAAAGGTATCCAGCAGAGCCTTGAAGCCTTTTCAAGCTCCTCAAAAGGGCCACAGAGGCCACTCTACTAGGTCAGAGGACGCTGTCCAAAGGGCGGTGCGCGGGTGGCCGGCCTCACTGGCTGCCGCGCATCATTTCCTGGAGGTAAATGGTGTTCATGTGATAGGCCGCCATCCAGCCCGGGTGCCGCTGAGCGTTCCAGTAGTAGGACTGAGAAGCAGAATAGTACTCGTGCCAGGCCCGGTAGTAAGCTCTCCAGTACTCCTCGTAGTCCTGGTAGGTCCCCGAAAAGCCCGCCGGGGCGTCCCACTGGCGGTCAGACCACTCATCTTCCTGGGGCTCCGTCTGCAACCGGCAGGCGGAGCGCCGCGGGTTCCTGCGGCTCTGCCTAGCTCTCTGGCTGGGCCCCTCTTTATGCCTGGCCTTGGTCTGCGTTTCCGGTGATTCCTGATACTCTTCCAGATTTGGGGTGTCATTTCCATTCAGAGGTTGTTCCAAATACGTATGGTCAGCCACGGGGGTCGACGCCAAGTCCTTCAGCTGAATGTCAGAAGAGCCTTCCACGTATGACTTATTCCCTTTGCTCTGGGAAGAAGTCCTCGAGCTGTAAGAATCGCTGTCGCTCTCAGAGTCTCCAGACTGACTACTACTTGCCAACACCCGCACTCTCTCTTCAGGAACTCCGTTCCTCACAAACCCATTGTGAGGGTTCCCAGCCCGCTCCCCCGGACCCGTGTAGTGCCTGATGATTTCCACAGGCTTCTCCAGCCCCTCCTTAATGTAGTGCTCATAATCCTCCAACAGCTCTGCGAACGTCAGCGCGCACGGCGGGTGGGTTTTAAAGGAAGACAGACAAGGAATCTGGGGCAGTGACAGGGCGGGGTCCTCTTTGGCCGGGGGCTCGCTGGTGGAGCTCTCTGCAGGGGTCTCAGCAGAATGCTGCTCTTGTCCCTCCAGCTGCACCACACGGCCCGGCGCTTTTGGTGATTCCGCTTTTTCAAGGATTCCACACTCGGAGTGGCTTTTCACAGGAAGCTTCGGTTTGGTGGTGTTTTTGGATTTGACGGACAGTGTAGATACGGAAGTGTTTCTACAAGAAGCCAGGTGGTTACCATGAGCTTTCTGAGTTTGAGGGGTTCTCTCTATTTTCTGCAAGTGCTTTCTTAGGGGCTGGCTGGGTGCGCTTGCTAAGCCATTTGTATGCACAGCAGCTTTAACCTCCACATCCCAATCCAAACATTCTTCCATCAGACCAGCAGGAATGGGATCTACAAAAAGGAGAAACATATTAACGTTCTCCAAATGCTCTAAACCAGCATTCTCTGAATGGTTTCATAGTAAAAGCCTAATATGCTAAGTGCCAAGTCATCCTTTCAAACAATAAAAGTATAATATGCTAATGATATGCTAAGGCCGCTCAACCACTCACTATGATATGCACTGACCACCCAGGGGACAGACGCTCTGACCGGTAAGTTAGCTTGCTGCTGGGGTCTGGCCAATTGGTACTGAGCAAGATGGCCAGACACGCCCTGGAACCCTCCCAGAGCTCCTCCCCCGGGGTCAGCCCCAACCCTAATGGGCCCCCAACAACCCAATCGGGGGCAGAGCCAGTCAGCCAACCACCCACAGTCACTCCCCCTGTCTGGCCCCACCTGATAGGTCCCCATCAAGGCTGGCTGGCTGGACCCCGACCCATGCACAAATTCATGCACGAATTTGTGCACCAGGCCTTTAGTTTTGTACATGAGGACATAAGCCTAGAGCAGTGATTTCCAACCAGTGTGCAGCAAGAATTTTTAAAACATGCAATACCTGACTATTTAGTCAGGCACACTGACCACTTTTCCTAGATTGTCAAGTAAAACTATGACAGCAGCCAACATAGCAACAGCCATCCAATATGAATTCATCAAAATTAGTTCTATTTTTGTCAGATCAGCAAAAAATATAATTTTTGGTGTGCCCCATAATTTTAATGATTAATTTATGTGTACAATGAAATGGAAAAGGTTGAAAATTGCTGGCCTAGAGTAATTAAAGAAATCTATAAAAAAAAATCACAAAATGACTTATTACAAAGTCAGAGCTATTAGAATCCATAGAACTCCCAGACCTATGACTAATCTAGTTTTGTAAAAAAATTCACTAGAGGAGTTAAGCATAAATTGGTAAAATTTTCATTGTCATGATTATTCCATCTATATATATAAAAGGCTAAGTGACCGTCCGTCCATCTGACGGCAATTTAAAAATAAACGTTGACTTGCGCATGCAAGATACATATAAAGCTCTCACTGGCACCGATCTAGATAAGAGTAGGCGAAGTGTTTTTACTCTTGATGTGATATACAGGGAGATATTAGAATAAGTTTAATCAATCTATCAGTCATGGTTTTTTATCAATGTTGTTTTTATATCATGTTTTTGTATCATGTCTTTCTTGTTATATCAAGTTGTTTATTTATCAATTTATATATGGTTATCATACATTTTACTAATTTTCTTTCATCTCTGACACTTCTATTATAGAGAAAGGGCAAAATGTTATATTAAAATTATTTCTAATTTCCTTTCCATGTGCATGAATCCATGTACTGGGCCACTAGTAACTACATATCCTATATTCTAGGTCATGCAATACACTATACAAGTATACCCTTATGAATGTGTATATACACCAATGTATACCATTATATACACTAACAAACATAAACTAACACAACAAATGAACTATATTTCCACATAAGAGTTCTTAAGGTTTTTGTTTCCAAGAGATCATTACTAGTTCCAAAAACACAATTTCTATGATGCCACTTGAAAAGAGCAGTTTGATAAATGATTCACTAAATCAAAAGAAAACACTTCAAAAATTGCAAAACAGTGTTTCAAAGATGCTGTTCCTTCCTCATGGTGACAAAAGAGAATACGGCAAGAACTGCCTTCACACCGATATGAGGTAAAATATTCCCTTTTACAAAACAATAAAATCAAATTACAAGGCTACAAACTAAACACGGAGCTAATATGTAGTTAAGACATGTTTCACGTGCCAATAGCTTGCGATCTTCTCCCTGCTCCTCATTAGCTGAAGACCTTAGGCAAATTCCCTAACCTCTTTACGCCTCAGGATCCTCGTCTACAAAACACACAGTAACAGCACACCTCCTAGGACGGTGGTGAGAATTAAATGAGTTAGTAAACGTCAAGTACTTGAGCAATGCCTGGGATGACATAAGTGTTCTGTGTTAGCGGCTATTTTTATTAGCTCTCATCATCGCCACTGTTGTTTTGATAGCGAAATGAAACAGACAAAACATACCTGGTAAAGGCAGGAGGTTGATATTGCATTTCTGGGCAATTTTCACCATCGTATTTTCTTCTTCTCCCCGGCAACAGTATGTCACTGCCAATCCCAAAGTACCTGAGGCACAGAGGGAACGGTAAGTAGTAAACCACTCTCACCTCAACGGCACTCCAAGTCTACTGTCACCTTCCAGATTTCTCCCTTAACAAAGCACTCCAACTTTTCTATTTACCAAAACGGCCAGCCCTGCCAATCCGATGCATGTATGTCTCCCAGTCCAGTGGCACATCCAGATTCACAACCAGATTCACCTTCTCAGCATCAATCCCACGGGAAGTCTTGAATCGAGAAAGAGAGCAACTGTTTGTCTGCATTACCTGTAGCATGGGTACCAATGTACCCCACCTTATTCTAGTCTAACCAGGAGCCAAATGAAGAACAGGAAGATATTTAGGAGGAAGGAGCAAAGGAAAAGGAAATTCATTTCTGTGACTAATTTCAAGAACAAAGATGGAAATATAAGATATTATTAAGAGAGCAAATCCCTAGCACTGCAAAGAGGCCTATCTGCTGGTATGCTCGTCAGCTACACCTACCTAAAATGACATATGAAATCTGTACGTGTGGTAACAGAACATATAAGAGGGACTCGTCACCCAAACTGAGGAGGAGATTTACCAAGTCTGTGGAGATGAGGACTCTGCAATGAAACTGCTTCAGTTTAGCCATAGCATCGAGACGCTGGTTCTGATTCATGCTGCCTGAAAAGACCCAAACACACGATGATCAAAGCCAAGGAAAGCAGGACCCCTAACTCCCAGTCTTGACAATTTAAAACTATATATACCAAGCAAAGTTAATGCAAACCCAGGCAGCATCTTCTAAAGTACAGTTAGGCAATCCACTTGAAACCTTAAACATCAATTTTAAATGGTGATTAAGGTATGCCTGCAGATACAATATTGTATCTGCAAAGTCACATGTGAAGTGTAACAATTCTTAGGAAAATAAAATTGTTTTAATTGGCTATTTATAAATTTGGTGTTGAAGTGTGATCTATAGTCAAAATATTAGTCCATCAGAAAATAGTCTCCCCAGTATCACATGATATACCAGGACTAAATAAGCTAACAGGTTAAAGACTAAGCTGAGATACCAATCACCACTCCTAAAAGGCCCGGCTGGCATGGGTCAGTGGTTGGGTATCAACCTAGGAACCAGGTCATGCTTGATCCCCGGTGTTAGGCCTGCAAGAGGTGGCCGATCGAATATTCGCGCTCATCATTGATGCTTCTCTCTCCCTAGCTCTGAAATCAATAAAAATAAAAACTCTAGTCCTAGCCAGTTTGGTTCAGTAGGTAGAGTGTCAGCCTGTGGACTAAAGGGTCCCGGGTTCAATTGTGGCCACGGCTGCGGGCTTGATTCCCAGTAGGGAGCATGCAGGAGACAGCCAATCCATGATTCTCTGTCATCAATTTTTTCTCTCCCCCTCTCCCTTCCTCTCTGAAATCAATAAAAATATATTTTAAAAAAAACCTCTAATATGGCTCTCACTGATCAAACATTCCTTGAAAGCTTTTATTCAGCAGTAATAATTTAGCTTTGTGTCAAAATGAATCGCTTTTGCCTACCACAAGACCATAAAACAGTTCAGTTGGCAATTCTTAACATTTTAACGATTGTCAAGTAAAATATTTTTCTCTTAAGATGACAAAAGCAAACTGTGTGTGAATATAAATCCAGTTTTCTAATTCTTTTATTATATGCCAAATTACTCCTTAAAAGAATATACTGGTATTTTCTATCTCTCCCTCTCCCTTCCTCTCTGAAATCAATAAAAATATATATATTTAAAAACCCAATGAAAAATGAACCTGGAATTTCCTTTACTCTGAAGATTCAACGTAACCTCACACTGACAAAACAACTCAGGAAGTGGTGTTTCTGCCTCGTGACCTGAGTGAGAGTCAGGGTAGACAAGGCCTGAAGTAAGATGAACTCACCTGAAATGCACTCTGCAGGAAAGCCTTTAGCAGAGAGGATATCAGCCAAATGCTGTGCTCTGTGAAAAACAAGAGGGTGATCATTTTACAGGCGCAGCCCACGCCTATTCTTATTTCACAAGTTCCCCCAGATGACCTTGTAAGGTAATTACCTGCTGTGTAAATTAGAAAAGACTAAGGCTTGATTAAACGGAATTCTGCTGAACAGTTCCTGTAAATGCTGAGCCTTTTCTTCAAAAATCTTATGGGCCATCGGGTACAAATTGACAACTTTGTAATACTGCTTCAAACCTATGCAAAAGTCAGGAGTCCTCTGTTAAAACACCGTTAGCTGCAATCCCATATATATAAAAGCAATAGGCAACTAGGCACAAAGAAAAATTCCAGAGTATCACACACCAGTAACGTAAGCATCCAATATCTATACCCACCTAGGAGACTCGGGTCATTGGAATTGAGTCTCACAAAAGTGGGATCTCTCATGTACTTTGCCAAAGCATTAGCCAAAAATTCGGGGTAAGTAGCCGATACTGCGACCATCTGTTTACTGGCAGGCAAGGAAGAATAAATCCAACTGCAAAACAGAAGCACACACGCCATGGAAACATTTCAGGCAGCAATCACCACCTGGAAAAGCTCAAGACAGCACCGTGGGGGGGCACCGTTTTAACAGTCCAAGTAGCTGTATTTCTTACTTTATTTGTTCCTGGAAGCTGCCTTCTTCTAGAAGCTTATCCGCTTCATCCAGAATAAAGAGACGCACACTGCCTGGGTTCAAGTAGTCCAGTTCTATCAATTGTTTAATTCTGCCTAAATTAAAAAAGAAAGAAATATGATTAAACAAATTTGTGCATGTCTCAGCCACTTTACTTAGAGGTTGTATTGCTGACTATCCTGACACAATCTTCATTTATGCACTAAACCACAATCAGAAATTCTGACTTCTGATCTTGCCTAGCTCCATTATCCCCCCCTCACATTTCATTAGCAATAAGTATGGAAAATACACTATTCCCATCAAAAACTTGAATGGCTAAGAAACTGAATGCCAGACTGTAATTCTGAGTGGTTCATGACTAAACGATTAAAGCAAAGAATAACCCAATGCATAGCTTAGAAATGCTTCCTGAAAGTCATCTCGTGCCTGTTTCTCAGAAGCCTACCCTATACATGTTCTTAAACAGCTTTAGGAATAGAGAGTTCATAAGTTCTGCTGGTAATCCAGTCATGTGACTCCACTTCATTGGTGCAATTATCACAATTATCAAAGAATGTAATATTACTGGGGTTTTTAAAATATATTTTTGTTGATTTCAGATAGGAAGGAGAGGGAGAGATAGAATCATCGATGATGAGAGGGAATCACTGATCAGCTGCCTCCTGCACACACCCCACTAGGAATCTAGCCCACAACCTGAGCATGTGCCTCTGACCAGAACCTGGGACCCCTCAGCCCACAGGCTGATGCTCTATCTACTGAGCCAAAACAGCTAGGGCGCAATATTGTTATACAAATTAGTGCACTGGTGGGGTCCCTCAGCCTGGTCTATGCCCTCATGCAATCTGGGGCACCCAGAGGACATTGGACTGCTGGTATTGGCCCAATCCTTGCAGACCAGGCCGAGGAACCCCACCAGTACACAAATCCATGCACCGGGCCTCTAGTATGCATATAAGATCGTTGGTTAATCTCTTTCCATCCTCCCCTCTCACCTTTTCTCTCTGAGATTCATCAGTCTGTTCCATGTTTCTATGCCTGTGCATTGAGCGTCTGCCCCCTGGTGGTCAGTGTGCATCATACACCAGTAATGTAAGCATCCAATGTTTTTTACATACTTAGGAGACTTGGGTGTGTATAGATATTGGATGCTTATGCAGTGACCGACAGGCTGGACGGTCACTTAGGCATTTATATATAGATTAAAAGTGTTCAGCCCAGGCAGTGTGGCTCGATGGTTGAAC
The DNA here is from genome assembly GCA_011751065.1 of Lasiurus cinereus. Classification (NCBI taxonomy): domain Eukaryota; kingdom Metazoa; phylum Chordata; class Mammalia; order Chiroptera; family Vespertilionidae; genus Lasiurus; species Lasiurus cinereus. Next base: position 5,278,248 of record JAAGEH010000027.1, read on the forward strand.
AATGACCCATGAATCAAGAAGTCACTGGTTCGATCCCCAGTCAGGACACATCCCCAGTAGAGGGTGTGCAGGAAGCAGTCTATCGATGATGCTTCTCTCTCATCAATGTTTCTATCTCTCTATCCCTCTCCCTTCCACTCCCTAAAAATCAATAAAAACATATTTTTTAAAGGAATGTTCAGTTCCTAAAAGCTCCAGTTACAAACAGGCATTGATACTTACCAGGAGATCCAACGGCAATATGACACTTTTTAAGTCTGGTTTTGTCTTGAGGTAAAGGAGTCCCTCCAATAAAGACATGACACTCCAAGCCTTCCATTTTTATTCCAATAGCCGTGATAACGGAATGTATCTGTACAGCAATTTCTCTTGTAGGCGCCAAGATCAAAATCTAAGAAAATGTAAAATACACCTTTAATAAGTCAAATAAGTACATGTGAATGGCATATTATATGATGAGCTATTTTCCTTTGAATTATCAATTTATTCATTAAGCAAATCCTATAATAAAAGCCTAATATGCAAACTGTTTAACCAGAAGTTCAGCTGCTTGCTATGACATGCACTGACCACCAGGGGGCGGCACGTGCTGGCAGCAAACAATGGAGGCGCTGTCGGCTGCAACAAGAGTGGGACTGGGGCAGGGTAGTGCAGCAGGTGAGTGGGTGGCGCCAGGCAAAGGCGGCTACCAGCGGGAGCCTGATTGCCCCAATCCATTGCCCCACAGACGGCGAACCAGCGACCAGCAGGCCTTGATCACCCAATCAGGGCCAGGCCCCAGACTGGGATGGGGAGCTGAGGGTGGGTGGAAGCAACCAACCTCCCACAGCACCCCGGCCAAGGGCTGCAAGCTCTCGCAGCTACCTGGGGGCAATGGTAACGAGGGTGGAGGTGTGAATGAGAATGTGGGGTGTCTGCCAAGCTCACTCTCAGTCCCCTGCTACCCTCCCCTGGGACACCAGGGCTCACGGGCCGGGGAAGCCCCTGCACTGAGGCGCCAGTGAGGAGGAGCCCACGATGCACCCATGCGGCCTTTTCCAGGTGAGCCGAGCCGCAGCCGCCGAAACCAGAGGGCTCCCGTGGGTTCGCACAGGAGCTGGCCAGGAGAGAGTGCACTGCCCGCCCGGCTTCTGTGTGGTGCTGCTGGGCAGCCCAGAGACCCACGCTGGGCCCTGGCCTGCAGCATCTGGCCACACACACCGCATCTCCGTGTGGGGACTCGGGTGCCGTGACTCAGGTGGAGGAGGGTGCATGAGTGCCAGAGGTCGGCTAGGACCTGCCCTTCCACACGACACTAGTGCTTCCATTGCTGGCCAGGCCAAGAGACCACACCCGTGCACAAATTTTGTGCTCTGGGCCTCTAGTATTAAATAAAAACTTACCATGATCTAAACAACATACAAATTGCTGTAAAATCAACATTTAACGGTGTAAAATCAACATTTAACGGTACAAAATCCTTACACTTACGTTCTTTTTTTAAAAATTTGAGAAAAAAAAACATTTATTTTTACTGATTTTAGAGAGGAAGGGAGATTGACTTAGAAACATCAATGATGAGAGAGAGTCATTGATCGGCTGCCTCCTGCACTCCCAGGCATGTGCCCTAACCCGGAATTGAACTGAGAACTGGTTTATAGGTTGACACTCATCCAGAGCCCACACACTGATAAAAAGATATACAATAAACAAACATCCTATCTAATAGAGTGATATGCAAGTTGACCGTACCTCCACTACACCCACCAGCTACACCCCAGCCAATCAGAGCAAATATGCAAATTAACCCAATCAAGATGGCTATGGCCACAGAGAGAGCAGGAGGGAGGCTTGGGTTGCCCCTGGCAATGGAGGAAGCCAAGATTTTCACAAACCCTGGCCAGCCTAAGCCTCTGCTTAAGGCAGCGAAGTCTCAATGGCTATGCAAGCAGAAGGCATGGCTCCGTCCAGGCTACAAAGTTTCAATTGTATTGTAGAAGATAGATACCAGATACCAGGGTCTCTACTTGGGTCACTGTGGGGCGTGGCCAGCCTGCAAACCACCACAGGCCCCTTTGCCCAGGGCACCCCACAACCCAAGGGAACACCCACCCTGATCCAGGATACCCTTCAGGGCAAACCAGCTGGCCCCCACCCATGCACCAGGCCTCTATCCTATCTAATAAAAGAGTAATATTAGGGCAGATTGACCTTCACTCTAACACACAAGATGACTGTCCTCATGTGGTCAAAAGATCCTGCCCCCATGTGGACACAAGATAGCTACCACAAGATGGCCAGCAGGGGAGGGCAATTGGGAGGGTCTGGGCCTGCAGGGGAGGGCAGTTAGGAGCAAACAGGCTGATAGAGGAGCAGTTAGGCATCAATCAGGCTGGCAGGGAGTGGTTAGGGGCAATCAGGAAGGCAGGCAGGTGAGCAGTTGGGAGCCAGCAGTCCTGGATTGTGAGAGGGATGTCCGACTGCCCATTTAGTGGATCGGGCCTAAATGGACAGTCGGACATCCCTCAAGGGGTCCCAGATTGGAGAGAGCGCAGGCTGGGCTGAAAGACTCCCTCCTCTCCCTCACCCCCCCGTGAATGAATTTATTATATAGTCCTATATAATAAAAGGGTAATATGCAAATAGACTGAACGGTATAATGACTGGTTGCAATACACATGCACTGATCACCAGGAGGCAGACGCTCAATGCAGGAGCTGCCCCCTGGTGGTCAGTGCACTGACACAGGGGGAGCACTGCTGAGCCAGAAGCTGGGCTGACAGCTGACTTTAGGAGGGCACAGCCAGGCTGAAGGGACACCCCCACCTAAGTGCACGAATTTCATGTACTGGGCCTCTAATTCATAAATAATAGCAGGAAATGAAAGTGTTATGGAGAAAAATCAAATAGGGAAAAAGAGAAAGAAGCAACAAAAGAAGGAAAGGAGCCCTAGCCAATTTTGCTCAGTGGATGCAGTGTTGGCCTTAGGACTGAAGAGTTCCAGGTTCAATTCTGGTCAAGAGCACATACCTTGGTTTTCAGGCTTGATCCCCTTTCCCGACAGGCACATATGAGAAGCAACCAATCAATGTGTCTCTCTCACATCAATGTCTCTCTCTCTGTTTCTCCCATTCCCTTCCACTCTCTCTATAAATCAATGGAAACATATCCTTGACAAAAAACAAACTCCAGAAGCTAAGGAGAATCCAAGATGGCGGCATAGGTAAACACCTACACTGCTGCCTCGCACAACCATTTCAAAACTACAACTAAAAGACAGAACGGTTCATCCAGAACCACAGGAAAGCTGGCTGAGTGGAAGTTCTACAACTAGAGGGAAAGAGAGGGGCTCACGGAGACCCAGAGGAGCTGCAAAAAGCTGAGGTACAGAGACGTGCACGTGGACAGAGCAGGTGCTGAGTACCTGGCTGGTTTTCTCTGGCGGGAGGGAAACGGAGACTCTCAAAGGCATTGAACCCCCTTATCCTACGACACTAAACCCCAGATCCAGCCAAAACTCATACGGGGTGAGTTTGGACTGTGAAAAGGGAGAGGTGCACGGAAATTTAGGGGAGTCGCAAAAGATCGGAGGTCTAGTGGCGCTCATGGCACTGCACAGAGGACAGACTGCTGATTGTGCTGCTGGCTTTCGCGAGTGGGCAGGAAACAGACCCTCCCAATTATGCCACTTCTGACTCCACTAAGCCCCAGTTTCTGGCGAAACCCTGGGAACCCAGACTTGTGTGGTCCCGGAGCGCAGGGGAGCCGGAAAGGCAGCGGTCTAGAGGCACCAACGAGAGAGAGCGCGCGCACACAGGGACCATTCCAGTGATTACCCAGTCACATGAGACTCAGGGGCCGTGGAGGGTGGGGCCCACTGGAAGGCAAGGCAGTCCCTTAAGCCCTGAGACTCCACCCATCCCACGCTCAACAGAGAGGCTTCTGCGGTTTTGCAAGTCTGGTATCATAAGGCTGAATCCAACACAGAAGTTCTCCCGGCATAGTGAAAATGCCGAGACAAGGGAAGGGATCACAAACAAAGAAATGGAGGAAAACAAACGACTGGATATAGAGTTCAAAACCATGCTTATAAGGTTTTTCAAGAATATCCTAGAAAAGTTGGATAAAGTTAGCGAGAGCCAAGAGTAGATGAAAAAGGACCAACTAGAGATGGAAAAGGTCCAACTAGAGATGAAAAAGGACCAACTAGAAATTAAACATACACTGACTGAAATAAAAAATATTATACAGAGACCTAACAGCAGACTAGAGAAAGGCAAGGATCAAGTCAAAAATTTGAAATATAAAGAAGCAGAAAACACTCAACTGGAAAAGCAAGAAGAGAAAAGAATCCAAAAATGTGAAGATAATGTAAGGAGCCTCTGGGACAGCTTCAAGCGTACCAACATCAGAATTGTGGGGGTGCCAGAAGAGAGAGAGCAAGATACTGAAAACCTATTTAAAGAAATAATGACTGAAAACTTCCCACATCTGGTAAAAGAAAGAGACTTACAAGTCCAGGAAGCACACAGAACTCCAAACAAAAGGAATCCAAAGAGGACTACAGCAAAACACATCATAATTAAAATACCAAGAGCAAAAGACAAAGAGAGAATATTAAAAGCAGCAAGAGAAAAACAGTTTATTATCTACAAGGGAGCACCCATACAACTGTCAGCTGATTTCTCAACAGAAACTATGCAGGCCAGATGGGAGTGGCAAGAAATATTCAACGTGATGAATAGCAAGAACCTACAACCAAGAATAATCTTTCCAGCAAAGCTATCATTCAGAATTGAAGGTCAGATAAACAGCTTCACAGATAAGAAAAAGCTAAAGGAGTTCATCAACTCCAAACCAGTATTATATGAAATGCTGAAAGGTACTCTTTTAGAAGAGGAAGAAGAAAAAGGTAAAGTACAAAAAATTATGAACAAATACGTATCTATCAACAAGTGAATCTAAAAATTAAGTGAATTAAAAATTTGATCAACAGAATAAACTGGTGAATATAATAGAATCAGGAGCACAGAAAGGGAGTGGACCGATAATTCTCAGGGGGAAAGGGGTGAGGGGTATACAGGGAGAGACTGGACAAAAATCATACACCTATGGATGAGGTCAATGGGAGGGAGGTAAGGGCAGAGGGAAGGGTGGGAGTTGGGTGGAGGGGAGCTATGGAGGGGAAAAAAGAGAAACAAATGTAATAATCTGAATAATAAAGATTTAATTTAAAAAAAGATAAGCTGAGAAAGAAAATCTTTATCTAAAGAAGACCATAGAAATGTCTATTTAATCCAGGTTTTAAAAAAATTAAAATCTTGATGGAAAAATAGAAAAATAAATAAATACTCCATACAATCTTCCAAAATTCAATCAGAAGAATCAGAAAACCTGAATAGTCAATATCAACTGATGGAACTGAAGCAGTAATTTAAAAACTTCCAGCAAGCAAAGGTCCTGGACCAGACGGATTTACAGGAGAATTTTACCAAACATTCCAAGATGAGCTAACACTTATTCTCCTCAAACTATTCCAAAAAATTCAAGAGGAAGGAACACTTACAAGCTCTTTTAAGAAGCCAACACTATCATAATTCCAAAACCAGATAAAGATACTACAAAGAAAGAAAATTACAGGCCATATTCCTGATGAACATAGATGCTAAAATCCTCAACAAAATGTTAGCAAACCGAATCCAGCAATATGTTAAAAAGATCATACACCATGGCCAAGTGAGATTTACCCCAGAGATGTAAGGCTGATACAACATTCGCAAATCAATAAACGTGACACATCACATAAACAAACTGAAAGATAAAAACCACATGATCCTATCAACAGATGCAGAAAAAGCATTTGTTAAAACCCAGAACACTTTTTTGATGAAACCCTCAGTAAAGTAGCAATAGAGGGATCATACCTCAACATAATAAAGATCATATATGACAAACCTACAGCCAACATAATACCCAATGGGCAAAAACTAAAGCGTTTTCCTTAAGAATTGAAACAAGACAAAAATGTTGGGAAAACTGAGCAGATACTATATGCAAAAAAAATGAAACTAGACCACCAACTTTCACCACACATAAGAATAAACTCAAAATGCATAAAAAGACTTAAATGTAAAGCGTGAAACCATAAAAATCCTAGGAGATATTTTTGTACAGACAGAAAAAGCTCAGACATCTCTCATAGCAATATGCTTATGGATACATCTCCTAGAGCAAAAGAAATAAGAAAATAAACAAACAAGACTACGTCAGAATAAAAAGCTTCTGCACAGCAAAAGAAACCATCAACAAAATGATAAAGGGTTAATAACCAAAATTATAAGAAACTTATACAACTTAACAAAAGAAAAGCAATCCAAATAAAAAATGGGCCAAGGACCTAAATAGAATGACATTTGACCCAGTGATCCCACTTTCAGTAATATATCCTAAGAAACCTAAAACACCAATCAGAAAGAATGTATGCACCCCAATGTTCATAGAGCACAATTTACAAGAGCAAAGATCTGTAGCCCAGCTGGCATGCCTCAGTGGTTGAGCATCAATCTGTGAACCAGAAGGTCATGGTTCAATTCCCAGTAAAGGCACATACCCAAGGTTGTGGGCTCAATCTCCAGTATGGGGTATGCAAGAGGCAGCCAACCAATCAATGATTCTCTATCATCATTGATGTTTCTCTCTCCCTGATTCCCTTCCTTTCTGAAACCAATAAAAACATATTTTTTTTAAAAAAATCTGGAAACAGCCCAAGTGCCCATCGGTAGACGAGTAGATAAAAAAGCTGCATGGATAAAAAAGCTGCGGTACATTTATACCATGGAACACTATGCAGCAGTGAAAAAGGAAGATCCCTTTCCCTGTGAGACAGCATGGAGAGAGCTGGAGAGTATGATGCTAAAGGAAATAAGCCAGTCAGAGAAAGACAGTATATCACAAGATCTCACTCATATGTGGAATCTAATGAACAAAATAGATCCAGAGACACAGAAGCACAGAACAAAATGCAGAGTCTCAGAGGGAAGATGGGAGAGAGTGGGTGGGTGGAAGTGATCAACCAAAGAACTTACATGCACACATACATCACCCATGAATATGAACAAAAGGGTGGTGGAAGGCCTGGGGCAGGGGGGAGAGGTGGGTTGGCCAGGAAGGGCTAGATGCGGTTAAAGGGGGCGGGGAGGACATATGTAATACTTTCAACCATAAAGATTTAAAGATAAATAAATAAATCATAAAAAACTAGGAGAAAATATGTCAAAACTGTTCATAGCAGTTTCTCTCTGGGTAGGTGAGCTTATACTTGTTTTCTGGTACTTCTTCATTTTTCTAAATTTTCCCCATTTTATTAACACAAAGATCTTAAATTTTTAAAAGTAGAGATTTTATTTGTGGAACTTATTCAGGGTTTTGGCATTTGCTGGCTGACAAATTATCAAACGCCAGAATTTCAAATATGTGGCAGTGCACAACTAGAATAACCCAGGTCTCTGTGTAGTAGGATTTCCTCTAGGGGAGAAACCAAGATGGCAGCATGGGTGAGCACCTAGGCTGCTGCCTCGCACAATTTCAAAACTTCAACTGGAGGACAGAACGGACACCACCCAGAACCACAGGAAAGCTGGCTGAGTGGAAATTCTACAACTAGAAGCAAAGAGAGGGGCTCACGGACACTCAGAGGAGCTGTGAAAGGCTGAGGGGCAAAGACACGCTCGTGGAGAGGACAGGCAGAGGAGAGTCTGGCTGGCTTCCTCTAGTGGGAGGGAGACGGAAAATCCCAACTGCACTGAACCCCAGCTCCAGGCGAGACTCATACAGGGGAGTCTGGACTATTGTGAAAAGGAAGGAGTGCACGGAAACTTGGGGGAGCTGCGAAGGACAGAGCTCTTGGGGTGCGCGAAAGTGCACACAAAAGTGCGCACACAAAGCACTGACTGCTGATTGTGCCACGGGTGTTCTCTAGCAGGAGGAAAACAGAACCTCACAACAGCACTGAAGTCCAGGTCCAGCTGCACTGAGCCCCAATTTCGAGCAAGACCCTGGGGACCCAGACTCATGCGGGTCCCTGGAAACTCAAGAGGTCTGAAGGCAAGCGGGCATGCGCAGACACAGCTGATCCTCACAACCAATTGGCTTGGAGGTCAATACCCCCCAGTGATACCAACAACAATCAAGAATTAACTACAACAAGGCTGTACACACAGTCCACAAAGGGGTGCACCAAGAGAGTCCACCTCAGGTAACTGGGGAGACAGAGCTACTGGGCCACATAGGACACCTAGCACACAAAGCTACTCTACCAACTCAGGGAAGCAGCAAAAATGCAGAGACAAAGAAATAGATCGCAATCAAAAGAAATGGAGGAAAACAAATGACTGGATATAGAGTACAAAACCACGGTTATAAGGTTTTTCAAGAATTTCCTAGAAAAGATGGATAAATTTAGCGAGACCCAAGAGGAGATGAAAAAGGACCAACTAGAAATTAAACATACACTGACTGAAATAAAAAATATTATGCAGAAACCTAACAGCAGATCAGAGGAACACAAGAATCAAGTCAAAGATTTGAAACACAAAGAAGCAGAAAACACTCCACTGGAAAAGAAAAAAGAAAAAATATTTTAAAAATGTGAAGATAGTGTAAGGAGCCTCTGGGACAACTTCAAGCATACCAACCAACATCAGAATTGTGGGGGTGCCAGAAAAAGAGAGAGAGCAAGTTCCTGAAAACCTATTTAAAGAAATAATGACTGAAAACTTCCCACATCTGGTAAAAGAAATAGACTTAAAAGTCCAGGAAGCACACAGAACACCAAACAAAAGGAATACAAAGAGGACCACACCAAGACACATCATAATTAAAAGACAGAGAATATTAAAAGCAGCAAGAGAAAAACAGTTCATTACCTACAAGGGAGCACCCATACGACTGTCAGCTGATTTCTCAACAGAAACTATGCAGGCAAGACAGGAGCGGCAAGAAATATTCAACCTGATGAATAGCAAGAACCTACAACCAAGAATACTCTATCCAGCAAAGCTATCATTCAGAAATGAAGGGCAGATAAAGAGCTTCACAGAGAAGAAAAAGCTAAAGGAGTTCATCAACTCCAAACCAGTATTATATGAAATGCTGACAGGTACTCTTTAAGAAGAGGAAGAAGAAAACTGTAAAGATAAAAATTATGAACAACAAATACGTATCTATCAACAAGTGAATCTAAAAATCAAGTAAATTGAAAATCTGATGAACAAAATAAATTGGTGAATATAATAGAATCAGGGGCATAGAAAGGGAGTGGACTGATAATTCTCAGGGGGAAAGGGGTGAGGGGGGTGCAGGGAGAGATTGGACAAAAATCATACACCTATGAATGAGGACAATGAGGGGCAGGTAAGGGCAGAGGGTGGGGTGGAAGCCAGGTGGAGGGGAGATATGGGAAGAAAAAGAGTAACAATTAATCATCTGAATAAAGATTAAAATTTTTTTAAAAATCCTTATCAGAACATTTCAAAGAAAAAAAAAGGACTGCCTCTATGCAGCCTCTCCCAGGTTTTGGTAGGTATAAGGTAGGACTCCAAAACCTTTACACACCAAGAATACAGGTTTCTGGGTGAAAAACCATCATTAGATACATGACTGGGAACGTGAAATAGCCCGCCGTACCTACTAAACCACAAAGCAAAAATATAAGGGTCATAACTGATTCATCTTTGTATCCCCAATGCTTGGCAAGCTATTAATAAGAAGGGCTTAACAAACCTTTTATGGAATGATCCCCAAATCCAAGTCTCCTGCTCACCTTAGACCTACTCCAACAGACTCTCCGGGGTGGGGAATGTCTGGCCCTCGGGCCAAGGCATTAGGGGTGAGTTAATTAAATGTTTAACTAAATATAGCAGGCTAATTTTTAAGTTAATAAGTTTTGTATGGCCCAGACTGATGTTTTAAATATTCAAATGGCCCTTGGCAGAAAAAATGTTCCCACCCCTGCCCTAGAAGACGGGAGACCAATAATGATACATTCCGGGAGGTGTACGAGCCACCCGCAACCATCAGCAAAAGCCACAGCACCACACTGCCATGCATCAGGCCGAATGCTAAATCTCACCCCAATCTGATCAGCACGCAAAAAATAACCTCAATCTGTATTCTCAAGTAATGACATCATGGGCCTACATGACATTCTATTTAAGACGCAGTAACAATAGGAAATTCCTAGCTTCTAAAGCTAATAATGCATCCGTGGTCACCAACCAGCCACACGACCACCACTCAATGACCTGCGGACGAAGAGGGGCCACAAGCTAACCTGAGCAGCTCAGGGAAGGCCTGCATGATGGCCTTGCAAACACAGAGATCGAAAGCAACCACAAAGACGGTCTGAAACTAAAACTTTAAACTAAGCAGTTTATGGCAGGTAGTCATGTCCTAGGCTAGCATCTTCCCTGATACAAGTCAATCCTTACCTTAACTAAGCCTGTCTATTGTCTTTTGCATCTATGATAACACTAGAGGCCCGATGCACAAAATTATTATAGAACAGTGGTCGGCAAACTCATTAGTCCACAGAGCGGCAAACCAGTTAGACTCCTCTGGGTCAGCGGTTCTCAACCTGTGGGTCGCGACCCTTTGGGGGTCGAACAACCCTTTCACAGGGGTCGCCTAAGACCATCAGAAAACACCTATTTCCCATGGTCTTAGGAACCAATACACCGCTCCTCGGTGTAGCAAAGTGTAGCCATGTAGTTTACTGTTGTCATATGAAGACTGTTACCCATGCTACACCATGATTCAAGACAAAAAATTTCATTAATTTGTCATTAGAAATAAATATTTCACAATATATAATTACGTATTGTCTTTGTGATTAATCCCTATGCTTTAATTATGTTCAATTCGTAACAACGAAAATACATCCTGCCTATCAGATATTTGCATGACAGTTCATAACAGTAGCAAAATGACAGTGAGGAAGTAGCAACGGAAATCATGTTATGGTTGGGGGTCACCACCCCATGAGGAGCTGTCTTAAAGGGTCGCGGCCTTAGGAAGGTTGAGAACCACTTCTTTGGATGTCAAGGTAACTCCTTTTGCCAGACCCCTCAGGGCACAACCAATGCACCTCGGAGACCATAAATCCTCATTGTTATTGCTATCCTATTAGCGGCTGTGGACTATCCTGCACCCACTCATGTGAAAGTGTGTCTATCAGGGTACTTTTCACCCAATCCCAAGGGCTTCCCTGCTTAGCTTTCTCCCGCCTCCCTCATCTAGCGCCTGGCGAATCTCATGTCACCCACCTGCCGCTTCTCTCCTGATGGTCATGCATCAACTAAGGTGCAAACCCGCCATTCTCTGGGGCATCATTCCCCCCATCCCTTGGCGTCTTGCTTCCTGGCCTGAGGCTCAAATAAACCCACCCACACTCTCTCCCTACATGTTTCTCGCCTGTGAACAGCCCTCACACCTCTCACTTGTATCCGTTTCACGTGGCTTAACTCAATCGTCCCTCCAGTCCGCCATCTCTTTCCGAGGCGCTCCTGGCCTGGCGTCCCACCTGTGGCCAAATCCACGCCGAAAAAAACGCGCCCTTTCCTCGGGGGGTCAGCGGTTCTCCACCTGTGGGGTCGCGACCTGCTTTCCGAGGGTCTCAGGCTCTGCAGCAGGGACCCACCGGGTGAGAACCGGTCGCCTGAGACCCTCAGGAAACACAGATTCTTTACATGACGATTCACCATTAACACGATGAGAACTGCATTGCATGGTCGCCGCATTGGAAAGGCTGCGAACCACTGGCTCTGGGGGGAACGCACCTGCGTGCTCACGTTTTCAAGCACAAGCGAGTCCAGGGCAATGGTGGAGAAGACGCAGGTTTTCCCCGTGCCGGACTTTGCTTGGACGATCAAATCTGCGGAGAAACACACACACAAAAATGAGCATGAGACTGTGGAGGGGCAAGGACCAGACTGCGTTTCCCCATAAAGAATGAATCGGGGGTCAGGGTGCCCAGGCCTGGGGGAAAGAAGAAATGGGGGGGAGGGAGGTTGTTCCCAGCTACACACCCTGTGCCACAGAACACCAGGTGCCTGAAGGCGCCCCCGGGCCTTGAGAAGCCATAAAGTCTGACCAACAGCTCCTGCAAGGAGGACCGCTATCTCGACCAAAAAGCTGAGACACAGAGTCAGCACAGGACACTGAGTCATGCTGAGCCCATTAAAATGCGCCAGGCCCCCCTGCGCTGGGGATCAGAGGCACTTTTTGCTGCAGAGGCTCGGGGCTCTCTCGTGCTTCCCTGCTGTGATGCCGGTGGAACCCGGAACCCGGAATCCAGCTCGCAATAAAGGCTCCCCCAATTTCCCAATTGGCTGTCTGCTGGTCGCCCCATTACAGGGACGATACTGGCTGAAGAGGCTTTTAGGGGGGCCCAACAGGAACCCCGGAGCCAGCGGGGGGGGAAGGAGGGGGTCTCCAGAAATCACCCCCGTATTTAGTTAACTCACAAAAGCGCAGGCCGCGCGCCTCATGCCCGAACCCCCTCCCGTTTATCCTCCTCCAACTCAGAGCCACGTGTCGGCGCGCAGCGAGCCTGCACTCGCTTTGTGCACGCGGCACCGCGCCCCCGTGTTACCGGAGAATTCCCTCACTGCGGCCCGAACGCGGGCAGCGCCGGGCCCCGCCGACCCCGCGCCGGGCCCGGCCTGGGGCCTCTCCCCGGACCGCGCCGCCGCCGCCGCCGCCCGCGGGTCCCTCCCCGGCCTCCCGGGCCTCCCCGCGCCCCGGCGCCCCGCCCTCACCGAGCCCGCAGCGGCCCAGAGGGATGGCCTTGAGCTGCACGGGCGAGGGCCGCTCGAAGCCCGCCGCCCGCAGCCCGTCCAGCACCGGCCGCGACAGCAGCAGCGACTCGAAGTCGGCGGGCTCGGCCAGCAGCACGTCCCCCGTGCGGGTCCGCGGGCCGCTGACGTCGTGCGCCGTCCGCAGGCTCCGCGCCGGCCTGCGGAGGGCCTCCCGCGCCGCCGCATCCGCCGCCACGGGCTCCGCCACGGGCTCCGGGGCCGCCGCGTTTTCCTCAGGAGCCGCGGCCGCGGGCGCTGCCAACGCAGCCTCCATGGCAGCCGCGCCGCGTGATCTCGCGGGACTTGGGGCGGGAGCCTGAGAGCGAGAAAGAAGGAAAGCTTTATTAGCGCCCTTCCGCGGACACGCGGACACGCCCAGCCGGGAGGAGGCGGGGCGGGGGCGGAAGTGGGAGGAGGGCGTGGAGAGACGGGGCGGGGGTAGGGGGGGTAGGGGGGATCCAGCTAGAACCGCAAACACGTGTGTGGCCTGAGGCCGGCGGAGGGAGCAGCGGGGAGGATACCGGAGCGTCGCTTCCTGCGGCCGGAAGAGGGCGCCTCGCGTCCGCGCTGGAGCCGCCGCCCCGCCTCCCGGCCTCGGTGGGCGGGTCCTTCCGGCCTCGGTGGGCGGGTCCTTC
>JAAGEH010000027.1:5304963-5386312 GCA_011751065.1 Lasiurus cinereus
TGGACAGCCACAAATGGTGATGTGACTGCCAGGGTGGGCAGGGCCCAGGTGAACACCTGGGATGTGATCAGGTGAGCCAGGGATGGTTAAGTAAGTAAGGGGGAAGGGCCGGGTAGAGACCCGGAAGTGGTCCCGTGAGCCAGGGCTTGGGGCCCCGTCAACAGCTGGAGGTGATCCAGTGGATGGGGCGGGGGACACCCTTAGGGTGCTCTCTCTCTCAGCGGCCCTCGTCATCTCAGGAATCCTGCTTTCCGCAGAGACGGGTACCAGAAAGCGGTTACCTTGGAAACAGAGCAAAGCCTTTGGGCCTCCGCTGCTCTGTCTGTAGGTGAATCTTCCTTTGGGAACCGAGAGGCCTCCCAGCACACAGGTCACGTCCTCCCTCCGCGGTCTCCCTGGCATTGGACTGGAAGAGGCAGGCGAGGAGCCCAGCCCTCTGTGAGATGGACAGGGGACAATGCCATGAAAGGTAGGATCAGATTCTCCAGGGAAGAGCTGGGCCTCCATCCAGATCCCGCCTCCCCCCACCCAGCCCCAGCACCCCGATGTGTGTGCACTCAGACACGCAGTCTCTGCTCAGCACCTCTGCGCCTGCTCGCCGGGAGAGAGCAGTCCGCTGCAATCTCTGAACTCTTGCCAACAACACGTGTTTATCTCTAGGGTCAGCCTTTCCTGTTGGTGCTCAGGAGGCCCGGGGGAGCCAGCCGCGAGGGGGGTTCGGGAATGGCTGTTGGCAGCCACAGGGGTGGAGGCGGGTGGGCCGTGGGGACAGAGACCCCACCCTAGGGAGGGTGATGGGATGATGAGGCTTCCAGACCGCGTGTGGCCACGGGATTCTTTCCTCACATCCGGATGAGCTCTCCCAGCTCTTCTGTTGCCCATGGTGATGAGATGGACATCACCGCACCCAGGGGCGGGCCTTCAGGAGCTAGCTAGGGCTCGGGGGGTGGGTCTCCAGGTGGGGGCTGGAGGTGGTTCCGGGCCAGGAGAATGGCCGTGTTTCCCATGGTTTGGTTAGGATCTGAGCTCAGTGGGGACACGCTGGTTCTGCCGCTCCCTTTGAGCTGAGTCATCAGCGCCAGGACCCTCCCACTCTGGCAGGGGGACAGAGGGGCCACCCTCCCTCATGAGGCTGGGTGAACCCCTAGAGCAGCGGTTCTCAACCTGTGGGTCGTGACCCCTTTGGGGGTCAAACGACCCTTTCACAGGGGTTGCCTAAGACTATTGGAAAACACCTATTTCCCATGGTCTTAGGAACCAACACACCGCTCCTCGGTGTCGCAAAGTGTAGCAATGTAGTTTCCTGTTGTCATATGAAGACTGTTACGCATGCTACACCACGATTCAAGACAAAATTTCACTTATTTGTAATTAGAAATAAATATTTCACAATATACAATTACATATTGTTTTTGTGATTAATCCCTATGCTTTAATGATGTTCAATTTGTAACAACGAAAATACACCCTGCCTATCAGATGTTTACATTACAGTTCATAACAGTAGCAAAATGACAGTGATGAAGTAGCCACGGAAATCATGTTATGGTTGGGGGTCACCACCAACATGAGGAGCTGTCTTAAAGGGTCACGGCATTTGGAAGGTTGAGAACCACTGCCCTAGAGTCTGACACCCACAGACGTCATTTCCAGGGGCTGCCCCATCTCCCCCAGGAAAAGCACCCCCCTTCCACTCATCTGCACCAGCAGGGGGTAACGCTGAGATGCCCGCTGAGGATTCTGGCCCAGCTCAGGGTGGCTGTGAGAAAGTATGTTCAGAACCAATCTCAAAACTCTCTGCTTTTGTCCTCATTTCCAAGTGAGATAATCTTATCTCCCAACCCCTCGAGGCTGAGTTTTGGGGAGCAGAAGGGAAGAGGCTGCAAAAATGGATCATGTCCACCCACCCCACCCCCATCCTCAGCCCAGAAATATTTACCCATGTTTATATAACCATGGCAACAGGCTTGATTCTCTACCACTGACACCCTTTTAGGAAAAGAGACAAGGGAAGGCAGGTCTTTTTCCTGCGCCTGCCTTCTGCTCTGCCCAGACGACCTCTTCAGGAACCGGGTGAGAGAGCAAGCTCCAGAGCCCTGGGTGTGACCTTGGCCTTCTCGGGGGACCGGGAGCAAGAACGCCACAATGGCCCAGCATCACGGAAGGACTTTGGAGTTTGACAGTAATTGTCCTCCCAAGTCCCATGGGGACCACACAGAAATAGCACCCCTGCCTTCTCTGGGACCTCTCTTTGGAGCGGGGCCCTGAGAGTCCGGTCCTCTGCGGAAGGGCCGGTGGATGGGATGCGGTCTGGCTTTGCTGATGACTTAGACTTTATCTCTAAGACGGACCCCTCTGAACTGACTGCATGGATCATTGAGGGAGAAACCGGTTTGGCTCAGTGGATAGAGCATCGGCCTGTGGACTGGAAGGTCCCAGGTTCGATTCCGGTCAAGGGCACGTATCTTGGTTGCCGGCACATCCCCATTGGGGGCTTGTGCAGGAGGCGGCTGTTCGATGTCTCTCTCTCATCGATGTTTCTGACTCTCTCCTTTCCTCTCTGTGAAAAATCAATAAAATATATTTTTTAAAAAAGAAAGAAAAGGGGCAGAGTCACAGAGGTTTAAACCAGCAGCCAGGGAAACTGAGGCCAGGGGAGGGAGTGCGTTTGCCCATCATCCTGGGTTGTCGAGAGTCTGGAGAACCTGCCCATCCAGCCCCTGGTTCTGCCCGGAGCTCAGCCTCAGGCCGGAAGCTGTGACCGCACCACCTCCATCCTGAGTCCGGGGCCTGAGCCCTGGGGAGGCAGAAACCCGAGCTGACACTTGGCCACTTGGCGCTGAAGACTTGCTGCAGCCACAGACCCACCGGCACGCTGTGGGTGTCACTGTGAGGAAGCTCTGCCCTCGGGGGGTTGGGGAACTCGCTTTGGGGGGTCTTCTTCCCTGTGAGGCTTCCTCTGTGGACTCTGTGCTAATATCCAGGGCCCTCTGTCTGCCCCACACCACAGGGTTCACCCTCAGGACGGGTCCAGTGGGCTGAGGGCAACAGCTCAGTCCTTTTGGGTGGCTCCCCTCTGGACACTCTCCACCCCACGGAAAACAGACCCTTAGTATCTCAGCTCACAGCTGCAAGGAAGCCAGAGGATGGGGAGGGCCGGCGGGCAGGCCTCCAGGGAGCGGATAAAGGCCATTCCAGGCCCTCCCGGCGGGCGTGGCAAATCCCGAGCATGATCCCACGGGTTTTGGTGTTCCTGACCCACGTGCAATCGTGAACAGCGACCTCGAAGGGAGCAGGGGTGGGGGTGGGGTGGGGGGCACCTGGGCTTGACGGGTGGTCGGGGAAACGCAGACCCGCGCCTCTCCTTTCCTCCCCCTCGCCCCACCCCTCAGCTACCGCTCCAGCTTCCCCCCACGGTACACGTGGGCACGCCACTGTCATCGGGGACCCGGGAGAAGGGACTCTGCAAAGCCTTCACGTCTAAAGATGCTCCTGTGGGTGCTCCTTCCCTCCCTCGCCTCTTCCGGTGTCAAGCAGAAGCGCATT
Organism: Lasiurus cinereus; assembly: GCA_011751065.1. Classification (NCBI taxonomy): domain Eukaryota; kingdom Metazoa; phylum Chordata; class Mammalia; order Chiroptera; family Vespertilionidae; genus Lasiurus; species Lasiurus cinereus. Next base: position 5,308,510 of record JAAGEH010000027.1, read on the forward strand.
CTGCCCGCGCGCGCCTGCACTCCCTCCTCTCGCCTCCTGTGCGTCTCCCGGGTTCTCTCTCCCGGAGACCCCCCCTTCTGCTCGGGGCACTCTTTCCCCGTTAATCACCGGGAAACAACGCGTCGCTAATTGCCCTAATTACTCGCGAGCCCGGGCCACACCGCCCCCCCCCCCCCGGCGGGCCAGGCCGCGTGGCGCCGCGCCCGGGCGCACGGCTCCGCCGGGAGGAGCGGCGGGAAGGTGGCGGCCGCTCTCGGGCTCATCAGCCGGGACCCCCCTGCCCCGCCCGAGCCCAGGGCCCGGCGGCCGGAGCTCGCAAGCCTCGGCGCCGCCTGTGGAGCAGAATCGGAGCACTTCTGGGTCCCTCTCCCTTCCCGGAGCGCACAGCGCGCTGCCCGCGTTACGCAAACGGGGGCCACCTGCGCCCCAGGCCCGGGAAAGGCCGGCTCCCGCACTCCGCGCCCCGCTGCTGGAAGCAGCTCGTGTGCCCCTCAGTTTTAAGTTTTCCTAAGGCAGCGGTTCTCAACCTGTGGGTCCGACCCCTTTGGGGGTGCAACGACCCTTTCACAGGGGTCGCCTAAAACCAGCGGAAAACACCTATTTCCCATGGTCTTAGGAACCAACAGACCGCTCCTCGGTGTAGCAAAGTGTAGCCATGTAGTTTACTGTTGTCCTAGGAAGACTGTTGCCCATGCTACACACGATGCAAGACAACATTTCATGTATTTGTCATTAGAAATAAATATTTCACACTATGTAATTACGTATTGTTTTTGTGATGAACCCCTATGCTTTAATGATGTTCCATTGGTAACAATGAAAATGCATCCTGCCTATCAGATATTTACATTACAGTTCGTAACAGTAGCAAGATGACAGTGATGAAGTAGCAATGGGGGTCACCACCCCATGAGGAGCTGAGCTGTCTTAGAGGGGCGCGGCCTTGGGAAGGTTGAGAACCGCTGTCCTAAGGAAACACACCGAGTTTTCTTACGCGTGTGTCTCTTCCTTCTCCTGTCCCCGCCCCAAGAACGTTCCTGAGAGCAGAGACCGGGCCGGTGCCAGTCCACCTCCCAGGACCTATACCACCTGGAGGAGGATGGGGGGGGGGATGAGCCTTGAAAATGTTAAAAAAGTGAACAGACCGGCTGGGAGGACCCCCTTCTAGAAGGCGGGGGGGAGCCAGGCGTCCAGAGTCCACCTCGCGGGGGGAACAAACTAACAAAGAGCTGCGGAGCGGCGCAGGGAGGGCAGGGGCTCGGAGTTGGGCGAAGGGGGCCTCTTGCTGAGACCGCGGCCCAGCGCCCACCCGCGGGACGGGGCTCTGCTGGTGACCGAACAGGGCTCACGTGCTTTGTTGGCGGGCGTCGGTGCAGCCTGGCGTCTCGGAGCCCCGCGCTGTGCGGGCCAGGCCCCGGTGTCCCCCGCCAGCCCCCCAAGGCGGAGCCGCGGCCCCGGGGCCGAGCGCTAACCCCCGCGCGGCGGCGGCACGGTCAGCCAGCGGGCGCCCAGCCCGCGCATTTCCCCGCCTCCCACTCTTCTGATTGGCTGAGGGCCTCCCCTCCTGCGCGCTGATAGGCTGGCCCGCTCTTCCCTCCGCCCCGGCACGGGCCGCGCGCAGCCAGCCGCGGGGGAAGCCGCTCCAAGTGCCCAAAGCGGCGCTCGGAGCGGCGAGCGGCGCGGGTCTCGGGGCGCGCGGGGAGCCCGCGGGGCGCGCCCTTCCAGCGGGGCTGGGACGCTGCGGTGGAGCCGAGCCCGGCCCATGGGCGCGTGAGGGAGAAGAGCGGGGACATGGACTGCTATCTGCGCCGCCTCAAACAGGAGCTGGTGAGAGAGGAGCGGGCGCCGGGGCGGGGCGCGCCCCCGATGGGTTTACCCCGGACGGACCCCGGCAGCCCGGGCGCACTGGCAGGCTAGAGGGCAGGGCCTGTCCCGAGGGAAAAGGGCCACGAGGAAACTTGAAGCGAAGATGGTGCGAGAGGGAGGCCGAGCGAACCCAGCCCGGACCGAAAGGCTCCAGGGAACCCGAGGCAGCAAAGGGGGCGCGCACCCAGGGCGCACACCGAGACGCGCGCACAGAAGGAGCGGGGCGCGGTGGAGGGGCTGGGTGGAAAGCGTGTAGGGATTAAGGGGGAAAAAAAGAGAAAAAGAAAAAAAACCTCATAGACACAGGAAAAGAAGAAAGAAAGAGAGGGACGCAGGGTGCCCGGCTTCTGGGGTGGCTCTGGGCGATTTGGGGCGCCGGGGAGCGTTCGCGGGCCGGAGCCCTGCGCGGGCCAGGAGGTCAGCCGGGGACTGGTCGCTCGAGAGGAGCTGGCACTGCCTGGGGCCCCCAACTCTGCCGGGCTTGGCAGAGCCGCCGTGGCCGCGGGGGCCCGCTGGGCCGGCTGTCTGCCCGGGCTTGCCTGCCAGCAGGGAGGGGGCTGGCAGCTGGAGCGGCGGGGGAGGGCCCCGCGGGGCGGAGGGAGCCGCCTGGCAGATCGCGAGCGGGAGCGGTGGCGGCGGCGGAGGCCCAGCCAGATGTCAGGTCCGGGCTCGGGGCGGGCGGAGGGGGCGGGGTGCTGGGTCTGGGAGCAATAGCTGTGTGTGGTGGTGATGGTGTGTGTGTGGGGGGGGGGTATCTGGGAGGGGTGAGGGGGGATGCTCTAGCTCGGGTTGATTCTCACTGACCTCCTATACCACCACCCCTACCTGCCACCGTGCTCCTCGGCCTCTTTTTGTCCCGTTCAGTGCGTTTCTCTGGGAGCCGGCCACTTCCGCCCTCACCTTGTCTCTCCTCCTCCTCCTCCTAACTTTTCAGAGCGGAGGCTCCCAGGCTGACAACGGCAGACCTGGATCCATCCAGGCAGGGCCAGCCCCTGGCATCCTCTCCCCTCCTGCCTGCAAACCTCTCACTCTTCCTGCTGGGAGGTACCCTGGCAGCCTGGCAGGGGGCATCTCTGGGGAGAGGGACCTGGAGGGCAGGTGTTCTCCGTGATGGTCAGGCTCCCCGCTGGCCTGCCAGCTCCAGGGCCTGCTTCTCAGCCCCCCCACCCCCCGCTCCTCTCGGACTTCCTCCTGACACCCCCCTGCTCGTGGTGACAGTCAGAAGGGCAAGTGACCCAGCGACTTCGGGGAGCGAGCGACAGAAGAGTCTCCATCCTGTCCCCTCCCAGACTAGTTCCACATGCTTCCCAGGACCCTGGGGGATGGCTGGCCCAGCCCCCACAGGCACAGCTCTGACCTTTCCCATGCATCTGTCCAGCACCAGAGAGGAAGGTCAAGATCATCCCAGATAATAATGCCTGAAGCAGGCTGAGAACAGAATCTTACAGAATCTTTTTCTTTTTCTTTTTTGGAATCTGGGACCACACCACCCACCTCAGGATCTGCCTTAATGGAGGGTTTGTGGGTGTTCCTGGCATGGGCTGGAATTTTAAAACCCTGCCGATTTGCATTTTTTCACTGCACCCTAGGTGGGAGGTAGCTCGGGGAGGACGACGGAGCCTGTGGGTGCCAGGAGGAGAGAAAAGGCAAACAGGCATCTGCGCGCCGAGCTGAGCTCCCCGTCCTGATGTGCACCATCTCCTGCCAAGGGCTGGAGCCCCTGGTCCCCAGGAAGAGGAAGGGGAGAGGCTGACGTCCCCAGCGCCCCATTTGCTTTCCTTTGGCCCTTTGTCTGAGCCGCTTCAGCCTTTGACTCTCTTGGAGAGGAAGCCAAAGGCCTGGCCTGGGGCCCAGAATGACACTCAGATGGGAGAGCTATGCACCCTCCCTCCCTCCCCCCATCCCCACGGGGGCTCCCTCCCCGCCCCTGTGCCAGTCCACCCCGGGAGGGAGACAGCAGAGTGACAGGCAGAGCTGTTAGAGTCTCCCTCACTCCCCCACCCCTCAGCCCCGTGCTCAGGCTGCTGAGCCAGATCTCAGCGCCTCAGTTTCCCCAGTGGGAGTGAAGGAGAAAGCAGAGCGGAGCTGGCCCTGATTCCGCCCTCTGGCCCCCCGGTTAAGGGTTCTGGGGGGGGGATTCAATGCAGCTTGGTTGGGACAGGAAGGTATTGGTTTATCTCTTCCCCAGGTCCGCCGTAGGGTGGGAAAGGCATGGCGTTTGTCGTGAGTTTGAGGGTATGTGTCTGTGTGTGTGTGTGTGTGTGTGTGTGTGTGTCTGTCTGTCTCTGTGTGTGCGTTCCTCCCAGCCAGAATCATCCTGCCACCCAGGAGAAGACGGGCTTTGCAGTGCGTGCCCAGGAATGGCACTTGCGGAATATCGGTCAAGTTCGACCTTTATTCCACGAAATTCCTTCCCAGCGGCATCCGGCCCCCGCAGACCCTGTGGGTTGAAGCTGCTGGGAAAGGGAACAGTCGGGGCTGTGAGGCGGTCTCTGTCCAGGGCGGTCTGCGCTCCGCTCCTGCACCCCGGCCCCGGCCCCGGCCCAGGAAGGCTAGACAAGAAGCGTCTGTTCCCGAAAACCAAAGGAGCAGAAGTTCCCAGTTTCTTGGAGCAGAATATTTGCTCTGTCAGGAGTGAGCTCGGCGTGGGGGAGGGGGAGGCTGAGGGTTCGGGGGTCTCCATTTGGTTCATGTCTCGAGAGCTGGCCCCGGGGCCCTGCCTGGCTCGGGTTTCAGGGATGAAATGTGGCAGCGAAGGAGCAGCAGCTGACACACTTCTTCAGGAGGACGAGGGGCTTGGGGGCTGCGGCCACTCAGCGGGGAGCACATCTCTCCGGCTCCAGCCTCCAAAGCCAGCGCCAGCGAGGGGCCCTGCCTGGAGCTCAAGGCCTTGGGACCAGCTGTTGCGTACACTCCGCTCCCCGAGGGCTTCCAACAAAGGGCACGCGAAGGAAGCAGATGTAAGATGCTCACAGGGCGTTCCTCCCGAGTTCAGATCAGTAGCAAACAAAGCGTGTACAGGCTGAGCTAGGCTGGGAGGGCTTCCTGGAGGAGGCGGCGGTGGATGGAGGCCAGCTCTTGGACGGTCCACCCCAGCTGAGGCCTAGAAGGTCCACACCAGGAGAGGGACTTCTCTCAGGCTGGAGAGGTCCGTCCTGGGACAACGTGGTGGTGCTAGAAGGGAGGCCGCTTGTGGCCACAGTGCAGGAGGTACTGGCATCTGGAGGAGGACCGGGCCTAAAGGCAGAGAGCGGAGGAGACACGGTGGTGACCGAGGAGACACGGCAGGATCAGCCTTCGGCTCTTGGTGCAAAAGGGCACATTTCCTGAGGCGGGTCAGTGCTTTTGCAGAGGACCTCGTACTGCCGTCGTCCCCTTGATGTGTGGAGCTGGGGCACAGAGGAGTTTGGGCGAGCCCGGCCGGTGTGGCTCAGCAGTTGAGCGTGGACCTATGAACCAGGAGGTCACGGTTTGATTCCTGGTCAGGGCACCTGCCCAGGTTGCGGGCTTGATCCCCAGTTCGGGGCGTGCAGGAGGCAGCCCATCCGTGATTATTTCTCATCATTTCTCTCTCCCTCTCCCTCTCCTTTCCTTTCTGAAATCAATTAAAATGCTTTTAAAAAGAAACTGAGGCAGAGGTGGGGCTAGAAGGCTCTTAGAAGAGTCTATGCAGGAAGGTGAAAGCTGAAGTAGGAAGCAGAAAAGGAAGGTAACTTTTTGAGGTCCCTTGGATGCCCGCCCGAGGGACGTGCTCGGCGAGGTGGAGAGGCCAGCGGGAGGGGCGAGACCGGGCACCTCTGTCTGTCTGCTTCTTGCCGGAGTACACAGCCCCTGGGCGATGGTCCGGATGGGAGAGGGGGTTCATCCATCTAGACTTCCTCCTCTCTTTCCCGTCCTCCCTCCTCTCTGTTCTTGGCAAAGCCTCCCCTCTACCTTCCTGTGGTGTGCTCCAGCCAAGGGCAGGGCTGTGAAGGTCCCATTCACTGGGCTGCAGAATGGGCCGCTTGGCCAAAGGGGGGTTCTCCCCATTTCCGGCCCTAAACCTCCTTGCAGCTTCCAGAGGGGCTGAAAGGCGCTGTGTCGGGGAGCCTGGGAGTGATGGGGAGGGGGGCAGGCCGGCAGGGCACCCTGCCAGGCCCCAGGAAGGAGCTGGAGCCGGTGTCCAAGAGTCCAGGCGGAGCAGGGAGAGGGCGTGAGACGGTTGCTGGAGGCGCAGCTGTGGGACCGGGCAGGGGCTGGGAGAGGCTGGCGGGCTGCCGAGGATGCTGGTGCCCCCTCTCCCACCTCCCCTCCTCCCACACCGGCCAGGGCCCGGCCAGGGTGCTGGCCGTGGACAGCCGACCCCACCCGCCCCCTCGATGGCTCAGGCCTGAAGGGCCAGGATGCCGGGGTCTGGCCTTCCAGCAGCATTGATCCCTTCCCTCCCCAGACAGCCAGTCCCTTGCTCCTCGGATGAGCTAGCGGAGAGGCGCCTTCCCTGGCTCTTGGGGTCCCTCCCAGACTTCATGCTCTGCTCTCTGTACGACGTGACTTTGCCCGTCCACTGGGCAGCCTGGTTTCTTTTCCCAACAATCCCATGAGGCTGGAAAGAGGGGTGGGCATGACATGGGCCAGGCTCCGGGCAGGAGAGAGGTCGGGGAGCCGGGGGCCGGAGAGGTTGGGGGGATGGGGCGTGGGGTCCGGCCCAGTCCTCCCAGGAACCTCAGGCAGGAACCTCAGGCGGTCCATCGATGTCACTGGAGGCGCGCAAGGCCACGTGGGTGCTGCTCAGATGAAAAACCAGTTTCAGAGTGGCCGTCTGCTTCCTGGCAGGCGAGAGGCATCTCCTCTAGGTCTCCCTGTAACAGCACTTCCATGAGCAGTAGACGTAGGTAAGGTTCCGTCCTAGTGAGAGCCTGGGCCGTAGGGATGCAGATGTGGTGAAATCATGAGGGGCGTCTCGGGAAGAATGTTCGGGAGACACTGAACCTCCAAGCTGCGAGTCCATTAGGTGGGGAGGCCGCCTGCCAGTTCCCGGGTCACCACGGGGTGGGTCTGGCCAGGGAAAGGGGAGGGCGAGTGCACTGCCCACGTGGCAAGGGTTAGCATTTGACAGATTCAGAACCCGGAGCGCACAGGCTGGTGCATCTGCCCAGGGTCACATGGCCGAGCGTCAGCCGGACCCAGGCCAGGCCTCAGGCCACAGCAAGGGTCTCTGCACAGACCCGGGAGGAGGAGGAGGAGAGGAGGAGGTGGCTGATGGAGGAGGAGGCTGATGGAGGAGGAGGCTGATGGAGGAGGAGGCTGATGGAGGAGGGGGCGGCTGATGGAGGAGGGGGCGGCTGATGGAGGAGGGGGCGGCTGATGGAGGAGGAGGCGGGTGATGGAGGGGGCGGTTGATGGAGGCCAGCTCTAATTCGGGATGGAGCCAGGCTGGTTTCAGCCGCAGCGAGAGAAACTAAAGTTGGACATGAAGACAATTTCAGGAGGAAACACATGGAGGCTCAGGAGGGGCGGGGTGGGAGGCGGGCGGTGGGCGGTGGCTGGGTGCGAGGAGCGTAGGGACACTGGGTGGCCTTTCTCGGGTCCCCACACTGTCGCCAGGATGGGAGAGAGCTGTTCGCAGCAGAGAAGACGGAGGCGGCGTTTAGCTCTATTTTCCTCCACCCAAATGGGGTGATTTGGTCCCCGACCCAAGGAAGGGCCTGAAGCCCTGAGAGGCTGGAGAGGAACCCCGCACCCTCCCCACTGCAGACTGGGACTCTGCTGGTGCTTTCCAGCTGGGGGTCCTCTCTGATGGGCCCTGTCTGCGCCCCCATCCCCCCTGCCCTCTCTTCCTCCTCGGGACCCGAGGCCAGAGAAACCCTGGGACGAGAAGGTCCCACGCTCCGGACCAGACAACAGCTCGCCCCTGGCGCTCTCTCCGGGGTGACGTCATTCCCTCGGGCGGGGGGTGGGGGTGAAGGCAGCTGCTTCTCAGTCCAGACCCAGCCGCTGCTCCTGCCTCCGTTTCCCACACTCAGCTTCCTCCTCCTGTCTCACCCTCCCATGTCAGCACTCCTGGCTGGCCCCCCCTTGCCCCAGCCCGTGTGGGGCGCTGCAGGCCAGGGAACTAGAGATGCTTCTCCTTGATCAGACCAGGAGGAGGATGCATGGAACCCCATCAGGACTCTGTATTCAGGTCCACCGGGGAAGAATGTTCTGGAAGTTCTCAGGAAGCCATGACGACAGCCCCAGTTCGCCTCCAGGTCACGTATAATCACATACTGCCTCTCCCGATCCCTTCTAAACTATATCTCCAAGGCAAGAGGTCTCATTCCCGTTTTAAAGCAGGGAGAAAGAGAAAAACAGGATTTCAATAACCCACCCATGCCCAAACCGGTGTGGTTCAGTGGATAGAGCGTCGGCCTGCGGACTGAAAGGTCCCGGGTTCTATTCCAGTTCAAGGGCATGTACCTTGGTGGCGGGCACATCCCCAGTAGGGGCGTGCGGGAGGCAGCTGATTGATGTCTCTCTCTCATCGATGTTTCTCTCTGTCCCTCTCCCTTCCTTTCTGTGAAATATCAATTATATATATATATATATATATATATCCACCCAGATCACGCAGCTATTACCGGGTAGAGGTGGGATTTGAACCCCGTTCCATTTGTCTCCAGAACCCGAGAGCTCATGCAGTACAGAGTTACCATTTTCCATATTGGCTGTCCTGTCTGCTCCTGTTGACTTAAATGCGGCCTCTGTTTCACGGACAGCCCCGAATTCATACATGCCCCACACCGGCATGCTCCCTGGAAAACCACACAGAATGTCGGCATTATTTCTCCGGATTTCTCCAGACTGGACGCCACTGAATGGGTCATTTCATCCCGCCCCTGCCTGCCTCCTACCTGGACTGGGTTCCGCCTCGCAGGAGGCCGTGAGCCCAGACTCCTGGCCTCTCGGGGAAATGAACCCCGAGGTCTGTCCCGACGCGCTCTCCCTGGGCAGGGGGGTGCTCTCCGAGGGCCCGGGCAGTCTGGGGGGAGGGTGTGGGGGGTTCAGTGGGACTCGGTTGGTTTTTTTACTCCTCACCCAAGGAGTGAGGACACTTTTCCCATCGATTTTGAGAGAGAAACATCGATGTGAGACACATGGATTCGCCACCTCCCACAAGTGCCCCAACTGGGAGTGGGGATGGAACCTGCAACCCAGGTACGTGCCCTGGACCGGAAATCGAACCTGAGGCCCTCCGGTGCAGAGGCTGATGCTCTCACCCCTGAGCCACACTGGCTGGGCAGAGTGGTATGGAGCAAGTGCAGCGTGCCAGCGGGTTCTGGGGAGACATAGGAGGCCCAGTCCCTCCCTCAATCAGGACGTGCACAGTAAATGTTGCCAGCGGGTGCAGGTACAGCGGACCACAGGGCAGGGCGTTTAGTGTCTCCGAAGAGGACAGGAGCTCTGACAGCTGGAGAGCCTCAGAGGAGGCTTCAGCATGGCAGATGGAAAGGCAGATGTGACACATCTGGGAACGGGAATGGGGCAGGGCGTGCAGCAGGAGAGGCAAAAATGACCTGAGGCTCTAGAGCAGCGGTTCTCAACCTTCCTAAGGCCGCGACCCTTTAAGACAGCTCCTCATGGGGTGGTGACCCCCAACCATAAAATGATTTCCGTTGCTACTTCATCACTGTCATTGTGCTCCTGTTATGAACTGTCATGTAAATATCTGATAGGCAGGATGTATTTTCGTTGTTACAAATTGAACGTAATTAAATCATAGGGATTAATCACAAAGACAATATGTAATTATATATTGTGAAATATTTATTTCTCATAACAAATAAATGAAATGTCGTCTTGAATCGTGGTGTAGCATGGGTAACAGTCTTCATAGGACAACAGTAAACTACATGGCTACACTTTGCTACACCGAGGAGTGGTGTGTTGGTTCCTAAGACCATGGGAAATAGGTGTTTTCTGATGGTCTTAGGCGACCCCTGTGAAAGGGTTGTTGGACCCCCAAAGGGGTCGCGACCCACAGGTTGAGAACCGCTGCTCTAGACGCAGAGGCTCCTGGTTGGGGGAGGAGGGAAGTGGCCTGGGGGTGGAAGGAGCAGGAACCGGGAGTCAGAGAGTCCTTCATGGGGAAGGGACTGTGGAGGCTCAGGGTGAGGGCTTCGCGTTTCCTCTGACTTGGCTCTGGGTCTGCCCAGCGGAGGAAGAGGGGGAGGTGGTTGCCAAGAGGTCAGAGCGAGGGGCCACAGGAAGCCGGCCGGCCCCGAGGCAGGTGGCTGTCGGGGCTGGACGCGTGGCGGAGGTTCTGAGTGGGGCGGCTCCCGGCTCGGCAAAGGCCTCTCTTTGCCCCCAGCACAGGCAGCCCCGCACCGCTGTTAGTGGGGCTGGCTGGGGAGACCCCGCCCTGCCCCCGCCAGAGCCCGGTTGGCAGGGGAGGGAGTGACCCTGCAGCCTGAGAGGGTCAGCTGCTCGTGCGGTCCTGCCGAGCCCCCCACCCCCACCCTCCACCCGGGGGCCGGGCGGTAAGAGGATCCCCGCGGGTCTCTGGGGGGCTTAAGCAACAGATGGCCCCGCACGGAGGGCGGCTGCTGGTAACCTGAGCAGGGCTGGCGGGACCCGGGCAGCTGGGGGCCCGGGTAGAAGCTCATGAATGTTATCAGCCCAGCATCCCTTGCCCGGCCTCCAGGCTCGGCCCTCACCCAAGTCGGTCCCTCAGCCCCTTCCAGCTGGCACCGGGGACGCGGGCCTGAGACACCCACAAAGCGGCTGGGGAACTGGGCCCCCCCCGTGTCCCCACTCCTGGCCCAGTGGGCCAGGAAGGCAGGAAGGGCCCCCAAGCCAAGTGCCCGAGCAGCGGGGAGAGGACAGGTGTTCAGAGGACTGGGCAGAGCAGGGCGAGCGTTTCCGCCAACAGGAGCTTCCTGGCCTCTGACCTCCGCCTGCGGCCAGATGTGCCGGCAGCGAGCGGACACCCCAGCCGCCCGGCTTGAGAGTGCGGGGCGGGGAGGACGGCGGCGGCTGGACAGAGATGCGCTGTGTGAGCCCGGCCCTGGGCACCGGGATGCGGGCGGTCACCTCACCCACTCGGGCGACCCGGAGAACGGCGACATAGAAAGATGAAGGCGAGGGTGCCGGGAGCGCCCCCGGCGACATTCCGGGCGCCAAGTTCTGACTCACAAAGCGTCATTGTCCTCGTCCTCATGGTCATCAGGAGGCCAGAGGCGGGCCCAGGCCCAGGCAGGACAAAGGCATGGGGTCCACCGCCCCAAGCTGGGCGCCCCTCACCCTGATCTCCGCTCCCCTCGTACCGTGTCATCTAGAGCGAGTTACTGAGGTGCCTCGGTTTCCTCATCTGTCGAATGGGCACACCGGCAGGCCCTCCCTCACAGAGTAGTCGGGGAGCTTCAACATCGGTTCATTTGTGTGCAGGCATCTAGGCATACATCCACGGGGTGCAGAGCAGCGCCCCCCACAGCGAGGAGCTGCTGGAGGGCTCTCCTTTATGCAGCCACCCCGGGGTAAAGGTCCTCTCCCCAGCTCTGGCCCAGGGTGTGCAGGCGGGGTCACTGGCAGCTGGAGGGACACTGGAGGCGTGTGCTGGGGAAGGGGGTCCAGGTTCAGGGCCAATGAGGGGCACCTCTTCCCTTCCTCTCCCCCCCACCCCACCCTGCCCTCCACGGCTCACAGGTTGGCTCCTCTGTCCCCGCAGATGTCCATGAAGGAGGTGGGTGACGGCCTGCAGGACCAGATGAACTGCATGATGGGGGCGCTGCAGGAACTGAAGCTCCTCCAGGTGCAGACAGCCCTGGAACAGCTGGACATCTCGGGGGGCCCCCCTGCCCCAGGCCGCCCTGCCAGCCCCTGGACCCAGCTGGAGCGCCCTCCTCCGTGGGAGGTGGGCGATAGAGGGGCCTCCCTCTCCTGCCCAGCTTCTCAGGGGAGCAGCGCCCGGGGCCCCTCCGACAGGAGCGTGTGGGGTAAGGAGCCCGCTCTCGGACCCAGGACCCAGCCGCCAGAGCTGCCCGAACCGCGGCCCGAGCTGGCGGAGCCGGATGACTGGACCTCCACGCTCATGTCCCGGGGCCGGAACCGCCAGCCCCTGGTGATGGGGGACAACGTGTTTGCGGACCTGGTGGGCAACTGGCTGGACCTGCCGGAACTGGAGAAGGGCGGGGAGAGAGGGGAGCCCCGGGAGGCGGGGGCGCCCCGGGGAGAGCGGGGCCCGACCCCCGAGCTGGGCCGCAAGTTCGCCCTGACCGCCAACATCTTCCGCAAGTTCCTGCGCAGCGTGCGGCCCGACCGCGACCGGCTGCTGAAGGAGAAGCCGGGCTGGCTGGCGCCCTCGCCCCGCGCCGGCCGCTCGCACAAGGCCAAGAAGCGGGGCCATCCCCAGGGCCCGGGGCGTCCTCCCTTCCGGGGCGCGGGGGAGCCCCGGCGAGGGGAGGGCTCGGCCAGGGGCTGCCCCAAGGCCCTGGAGGCCGCGCCCTCCGGCTTTGACATTAACACCGCGGTTTGGGTCTGAACCCCGGCTGTTTGGGTCTGTACCCCGAGCCCTGTGGGGCCCCGGGGAGGAGGATGCGGCTGGCGTGGCTTTGAAAAAGCCCAATTCTGGGGTCCCTTTCCCCCAGAAAGAGAGGAGGCCAGGTGGCCTGTGGTGGGGACAGACAGTGACGGCAGGCTGGTGGGGAGGCGGCGTGTGTGTGTGTGTGTGTGTGTGTGTGTGTGTGTGTGTGTTTTGCTCATTCTGGGCTGGAGACAGGTAAAAGGGGAGGAGCCCAGAAAATCCTTCTGACCTTCCTCACTGTCCCCAGAGGCCCCAGGTGAACATTCTATGTGGACTAGGGCAGCGGCCGGCCAACTCCTTAGTCAACAGAGCGGCAAACTGCAGTTTGCCGACCGCTGGACCAGGGGGCATCAGGGCCTCCGATTCCTCAGAGAAGCCCCCAATAAAGACCTCAACTCTCGTGTCCCCGTAACTGTTTGCTTTCCCAGCAAACCACTGCTCCTGGCACAGGTATTAACCCTAAGCCTTCGGGGAGTGGGGTGACAGAGAGAACCCCCTACCCCTCCTGCGCCTGCTGCCATGAGCTGTCAGCTGGCACCGGACCTGAAACAGCTGGATAAGCAGTGCAGGAATCGGGGGGTGGAGGGGGGACCCTGTCTCTCCAAATCACAGGAAAGAGGTGCCTGCAGCACCCAGAGGCACTGGGAAGCCCTTTCACACCCATTATTTCCTATGCAAGCGAGCAAGGTGGCAGGTAGCACCCCCACACCCCCAGGAGGCGCCACCTGTCTTCAGACACACCAGCAGGGCCCAGGCCAGGGCTGATGGAGAGCAGCTGGGCCCTGGAGTCACACCGCTCCCCCCCCCACACACACACCCTGCCTCAAGCCCCGCACTCCCCCCAGGACACAGGGCGCATACACTCTCCGGCGAGAGTGCGCCCAGATGGCACAAACACTCAGATCCCGAGCCCCATCTCTGGCCTCTGCCCACCTGACCCAGAACCACCCCGGGGAGAGGGCGGGCCCTGGGCAGCGGCTCAGCTTCTGCAGCTGAGGTGGTGGCACGTGGCCCGAGAGCAACGCCACCCCGGCCACCCTGTGGAAGCCGCCGGCCCGCCTCCTCTGGCCTGGACCGCTGCTGGCTGGGGACGGACAACGCAGGGCCCTGTGAGGGCCCAGCTAGCCTGGGAGGGCACCCCCTCCCTCTCTTCCCCCTCCTCTCTGATCTGCCCTCTGCCTGATGGGAGGTGACAGCTGCAATTAGAGGCAACACGCCTTCCTGCCCTCAGAGCATTAATAGCAAATTGGAGAAGAAAAAGAAAGGCTCTTCATGCAACCCAGGCCCCCGGGGGAGGAGATGGGGGCGGGGGGCTTACAGTGAGCAGCCCATAGGGTCACTCCCAGATTGCCACACGCGGAGGGTAGGTGTGTAGTTTCTGGGTGGCGGCAGCTACAAGAGGAAACCCGGCTTGGTGGCTGTTTTATTAGGGCCCCCTATTTGCCAGGCAGCACGCACGTCTTCCAGACTTGGGAATGCCCCTAGAAGGCACGGTCACCCTCTGAGCAGATGGAAGCAGCAGGACGGGAAGCAGAGGGTCCGATCCCGAGACCACCTCTCCGGCTCTCCCTGGCCTTGGCCCACGCAGCTCGCCCTGCCTGGAGGAGCTGCCTTGCCGGCCTGAGGACGAGACCTCCCTGGGTCAGCTGTCCCCATCCCAGCCCCCTGCCCCCTGGTCTCCCCCAGAACTCGGGTGTTTCAGCCGTGGGGGGAGGCCCCCAGGCTGGACTGCCTTTGGTGGTGGTGGCGGCGGTGCTGTGTGTGAGTGCAAAGATTCTACCTGCTGGTTCTCTGAGTCCTGGGAAGAGAAGCCACCCAGCAAATCACTCAAGAAGGCACCAGACCCGAGTCAGGAGCAACGACAGGAAACTGAGTCACCTCTCGGCCATTCACCTGTGATGCCTCTGATCTGTGGCCCAATCAACCCGTGGGAGCGCCTCTCGATGCCAGGCGCTGCGACAGAAGCTACGAGCAGAGCAATGGGCAGGACCCAGTTCCTGACCAGGGCCCAGAGGGGAGAGAGAAGCAACATGAACCTCCCATGAGTCAGGATTCAAGGAAACCAACACCCCTTTTTAATTGGGGAGGGGAGAGACCAACCGACCAGGGGTGCCGTCTGCTGCGGCATCACTCAGAGGCGACGCACCAGCGTCTCCAGGTTCTTTCCTCCCCACAGTTGCCTGGAAGCGGCCGCCGTGACTCATTTCACAGGGAGCGGCTGAGGTGGGAACGGGCCAGGGTCGCAGCGGCGGAGCTGAGACAGGAGCAGGTCCAGCCCTGTGCTCCTCACGCTTCCCACAAGCTGCCACCCCTGCCCCAATGCCAAGCCTAAACCTGTCCTCTCAGGATCCGGGCCTGGAAGTCGACAGGACGCTGACTTGGGTGGGGAGATCTGCCCAGGTCTCGGCACGGCTGGGGTGATGCCTCTGGCTCTGTGAGGCTTTGCTGATGAAAGCTTACGGCCCATGCATTCACCCCGATTCTTCCCTCCTCTTGTGGGCACCTGCAGGGACTGTGACCAGGATGGAGCCCACGTTCAGGAGGCTGAGGGAGGAAGGACCTGGGAATGCCTGGAGCCTGAGGGATGAGGAGGGGTGGGCGGGCGGGCGGGCTGGGTGGGGCGGAGAGCTGTGGGTATTGGGGGGAAGTGGTGGAAGCGCACAGCGAGAAGCTGACAGCTTAATCCTGCCCCTGGGGCTCATCTGATGGTTAATTAGGACATGCAAATAGGCTGGAAGCTCAGTTCAGATTCTCCCTGGCCTGGGGCCCTGCCTCACACCTGACCCGATTCGCAGGTACGGAGCCCTCCAGATTGGCTCAGGCAGCTGCTCAGGGTCCCCACTTGCTTCTTGGTGGCGGGGTCTCTGCCTACCGCAAACAAGAGCTGGAAGAGAAAGGGCCTGCCCCCTCCTGCCCTTCTCTTCCCAGCCCTTCACACCTGGGGCCACTCTGCCCGCAAGCACTTCCCCTGCACCCACCCCTCAGGTTGAGATCTGAACCCCAGCTTGCCCTGAGGAAGAGACCTGCCTGGTTCAGCGGTCTCCACCCTAGCCCCCTGCTCCCCAGAGCCCCGTCCAGGAGAGACTCCTCTGTCTCCCCGCAAGTGACATTTCCTACAGAGCACAGCCTGTCCCTCGAGGGAGCAAGGGCCTGTGTCCCCAGGTGACTTCCCACCAGGGCACCCAAGGCCCTCCTGCTAGTGCCAGGACACGGGCACTGGGCGTGGGGCGGACGCACAGGACCGGAGGCGCCTTCTGTGGCCGCAGAGCCCGAGCAGGGCTGCGTGAGACTTCGGGGACAGAGTGCACCTAAGGGTCAAGCACACCGTCTATACGTTGAGCAGAATACATGGGACTCCCTGACCTTCAGTCCCGGCGCTAACCATGGGACACAACGCAAAAATGCTTAAAAAAAAAAAAAAAAGCTTTCTCTGAGACTCGTTAAAAATGTATGCTGGCCCTATGACCTCACAGGATGTGGCCAGGCTCAGAAGACAATAGGTGTGGACATGTTTTTGTATGGTGTAAAAATATTACCCACAGGCCTGCTGTTGCCAGCTTACCGTTTTCCATGGAAGGATGATGTGTGTGTGTGGGGGTGGAGATGGGATGGAGAGCGGCAGCATGGGCTGCGCCCGGAAGAGAGGCTTGGGGAGCCCTCTGCCTGAGGATGTGCTCTGGGGAGCACCCCACCCTCCCGCTCTCAGCTCTCCTGCATGGCCAGCCCTCGGGGACCCTCCTGTTCTTGGCAAGGACCGGAGTTGAATGAGCCGAGTCCTGCTGGGTTTGAGAAGAGTCCGGCCCCTGCTCTCAAGCCCTGGTGGCTGGAGTCTCCCCTCCCACCGCCAGCCACTGGGGACGAACGGCTCCAGGCGCTAGTGGCTGCCCTCCTCGAACCCACTGCCACGGACAAGACGCAAGGCGCGCTGGAGGGAGGCGAGGCGTCTGCGGAACCTGCTCCTTTCGGAGGGCTCAGGGCCCGGCTGTGTGGCCAGAGGAAGGGCTGTGGACTAGGAGGGCCTAGAAGACCTGGGCCAACCCTGACCCTAATCCTACAGGCTGGGGACGGGGCCAGACCCGACTGCAGTCACCCCTCAGCACTGTTACATGCCCCTGCCTCTCTTTTGCCTCCTCTCACCAACCCTTCAGGCTCAGGATGATGAAACCTCTGATCCAGATTCCCTCTGTTCCTGCCCGTCCCGGTGCCCTCAATCAGTCCTGACACACCCCTCCACCCACCACCTCCAGGCCCAGAAACACACCCCGATTCTGGCACGCACACACGCACGCACGCATGCACGCCCGGGCAGCACAATGAGCTCAGCCTGGCCAAGGTCCCGAAACCCGGGGCCCTGGGTGGAGAAGGCAGCGGGGGGCCCCCGACTCCAGCTCTCAGGCCAGACGCCACTGGCCCTGGGTCCCCCTCCCAGAAGCCATTCCCTCTCCATCTGCCCTGGTCCGGGGACACAGGACTCACTGCCAACAACCATCGCCTTGCGCGCTGTGCCTCTATCCTCTCCCAGCCGCGACCCCGCCCTGGGTGGCCCACTGTCTGCAGGGCCCTTCTGCCCTCCCCACTCACAGAGGCCCCCCGTCTCCTCCGACTGGCACAGCAGATGCCCGCCCAGCTCGCGGCTGCCCGCCTCCGGGGCTGTTGCTATGGGGGGGAAGGTGACCCCATCCCAGAGAAGAATTGGGTTTTGTTTTCTGTTTCCCGCTCTGCACATGTTACTCCCCGTCCTCCCTCAGCCCCTTCCTCATCTGCTCTCTCCCCCACCCCCCCGGGGACTGGAGCCCACAGCTGCAAGGAAGTGTCGCCTGGGGTCTGGGGGGACAGAGGCGGCAAAGGAAACAGAGTCTGCGACCTCTCATCCTCACTGCAGCTTCCCGGAGCCTGGAGCCCCACTCCTGCCCACCAGACCCACGGGAGGCAGCTCGGCCCCATTTCTGGGCCCTTCTCGCTCCCACGGGCCCTCCGGAGAGGCGCTACTTGGTGGCGGGCCCCCAGCCTGGGGCCTCTGTGCCTCTGGGACTCCCCCCCTCTCTCAGATTGGCTGTCACCTGTCACTGCCCTGGAAAGCCCTCCCCAACCACAGGCCTCAGACTGTCCTGTGTGTGTGTGTGTGTTTTGCCTTCCTAGACTAGGAGGGCCTTCAGCGCAGCGACTGCTCACTCCTTACTGGTTTATCAGCAGCCTCAAGCCCTCCCTAGGCTGTCACCGGCCTACCCCCTTTCCCCTGCCCCCCCCCAGATGAGACCAGCAGCCGAGTGGACCTCAGTTCCTATCCTGGAGGGCATCACCGTGGCCCCCACCCCTGAGTCCTCTCCCTTTCTGCACCCCCCCTTCCCCGCCCGCGGTACTCCTTCTTCTGACCTGGCTCAGCTCCTAGTTCTCTTTGGCAAAGTCTGGCCTAGACTTGCGCTACCCTCGTTTCTCCTCCTCTGCCTGCCAGGGCGCTGCCGGGTTCCCCACGGGCCCTGGGGACACGGGGTCTGCCGCTGCTCCCGCCCCATGGTGGAGGGCCAGGGCGGGGCGAGGGGGAAGGAAGCTGAGAGGTGGGTGGCCAGGGCCTTCTCTGCCCCCAGCTGCACTCCTGGCCACACGCCAGGCATTGTCTCCGGGGCCGGGGGGCCGGGGAGGCACCAGGCGGACATCGTTTGGGTGGGAAAGGGGAGGGTGTCAGCAAAACAAAATAAAACAAAACACCCCAAACCCAAAGCAGAGGTTCTTGCAAACAGGGTAAGTGGAGCCACTGAAAGTGCTCGGCAGACTCGGCCCGAGGCACGAGGGCTGGGACTTCCTCCCCGGCCTCCACGAAGCCTTCCTGCACCAGGCAACCTGGGGGCGCTCGGCCAGACGGACTCAAGCAGGTGTTAGGATCCCGCCCCGAGTCCCGAGCATCTGTCCCCAGAGGCCCATTTATATCCCAGGAACTAGCGGCTGAGGCCCTGCATCAGTGGTTCCGGGGGCCCAGGAATTCCAAAGCGTGGCCGAGGCCCCAGGACGCTGCTGGGAGGGGAGGGATCGAATGTCTTCTTTCATCTTCTCCATTAAATGTATCCGCTCCCGGGACAGGTGGGCGGGCCCAATGCCCAGCCCTAGCTCCAGGCCGTCTTTTCCCAACGGGGAGACTGCGTGCTTAGCATCCCCGCAGCCTGTGACTCTCCACACGCCCTACCCACCCAACCAGACAGCGGTGACAGGAAGGGGAAAGTGGATGGGGCTTCCCTCTCGGCCTGCAGGGAAGGCCTGCAGGGTGGGAGCACTGGCATCTCCCTGAGGGGTGGGTTTAGGAAAGACCCCCTTCCCGTCTTTCCACCCAGTGGGGAGATCCCCTGGGAAGGGCCAGAGGGGCTGCCATCTCCTGCTGTGAGGTAGCAGTGGAGAGAGAAAAACACGGGAGGGTGGAAAATATGTACTGCATGCCCAGTAGGTGCCAACATTTCGGAGGGCAGCAGCATCATGCCAGCTGAGGCAGAGGACTATGGAGCAAAGGAAGACTTGTCTCTTCCACCCTAACGTCTCTGAGCACCGAAGTACTAACGCTGGTCCCTCCTAAACGGGGCTGGCGTTCAGGAATGGTCACAACCACGTGCCTTGGAGATCCTTAAAGGGGGAAATGAAGTGAGAAATGAAGACCGGGCAGGCAGAGCCCGCGGGCAGTGGACAATACGGTAATTTCCGTTCTGGTCAGTTCTGAAACGTGCCTGCCCCTGCTCTGCAAGTTCCAATGTAGAGGCCGCTCTGCGCTCGTTAGTTACCTCGCTTTAACCTACTAGACTGTCAGCTTCCTGTCCCACACATAATGCGGCCCCAACCTCCACCACCCAATTGTGCCCACAGTAACCGAAGGAACCGCATCACTTCTTGTTCCTGCTTCCTGCGCTTGCTTTTTCCTGCAACCTGCCTGATTCTTCCCCCGCTCCCACCCTCCACGGCCTGCTACCTCCGCCTCCTTTCCGAAGCCTTTCAGATCTCCCCGAGCATCCTTCACTTCCACAAGACACCACTCTGCCTACGCCTTTTGTGGCATTTCCCATCAGCCTCTGCAGCCCGCGGCTCCTCTACCCCTGCACTGCTTTCCCTTCTGCCACTCTGCCCGTCTGCGCTCTAGTTGGTCTGCATGGAAACAAGATTCCACTTCTCCACCCGTTCTCCTCCGTGGATTATTCTCACTAGACACACACACGTACGTTGTTTCCCATCTTACAGAGGAGGCCTTGCTTCATGCCTCCATCCTCCTCCTCCCCATTTGTCCTCCACCCGCTCCACCGAAGCCCATCGGTCACCAGTGACCTCCACGTTCTCCTTGGCTAATTTCTCCTCTCCCCACCGCACGATGGGCTTCCTGTACCTGTTCTCTATCTGCACTCAACCCTCAAGATCCCATTTACCTCCAAAGGTACCCTCAATCCCATCCTCGCCCTCCTCTGAACCTCACTCACTCTGTCTCCTAACTGGCCCCTCTAGAGCTATCCTCCACTCAACGGCCAGAGGATTCCTGGAGGTAGGTGGTGTCCGGTCATGTTATAGCCTTTGCTGAAACCCTTTCCATGGGACCCGCTCAGAAAATGACAAAAGAAATCCACCCCTATCCAGTCCCCGTTGCTCACTCTCTCCAGCGATGTCGGTCTCCTTGCCAGTCCTCCTACATGCCAGGCACCCGTGTACCCCAAGGCATATGCAGACCCTTCCCACTGCATGGAGGCCTCCCCAGGCACCCCACCTGCCCCAGCAGTACAGGCTGCACATTTCAAGCATTTATGCAAACAGAAACTTGAGTGAAACCTAAACCTTCGATCCACCATCATATTCCCCTGTCCAGCACGCCTGCCCCTTTAAACTGCTAACTGTCCTCCACAGCACTCATTACACACATGCGCACACAAACCTGTCAAAAACTCCACGGAGGAAGGACTTGTACTACTCACCGCCGTATCTCCAACA
This sequence comes from Lasiurus cinereus, assembly GCA_011751065.1. Lineage (NCBI taxonomy): Eukaryota > Metazoa > Chordata > Mammalia > Chiroptera > Vespertilionidae > Lasiurus > Lasiurus cinereus. The sequence goes on from JAAGEH010000027.1 coordinate 5,328,860, forward strand.
TGCAGATCAGCACCTGACATACAGCAGAAGCAGGATAAACACTTGCTGACAAGTCCGTAATGGGTACGCCTGGTTCTGCTCTGTGTGCTCTGCAAGAACTCTGACACAGTTAAAGGCAAGCGCAAAAACTCACATGCTTGAACCCAAAAATAAATGCATTAAAACCTGCTGGGGGGGATAGGGCTGGGAGGAGGGGGTAAAGGGAGGGAAATAGGAGATAACTGTAACACTATCAATAACAAAAAATATATTTAGAAAGAAAAAAAATTAAATGCACTGAAAACAATAGCTTAAAAAAAAAGTCACATCACTGCTTAAAATGGGAAGGTTTATTAAGGTTTCTCCTCCAGAGGCACAGCCACGCGTGTGCTGCTTCAGAGAAGCAATCCCCAGGCAATGCATGTCACACCGCGTGCCCAGGACCACAGAAGGCCGCTGCTTAACAAGCCAGAGAGCGTGCACCCCGTCCCGATCCCCCGAAAAGCGCTTGTTATCGTCTCAAAACAGATCCACCCTTCCCAGAACACGGAACCAGGCACCGGTTCAAAGTCATCAGCTGTTCTTGACAAGAATATTGAAGCAAGACATGGCATTCATTCAATAAACGGATGGCATAGTCATCAGACCCATGAGATAACGGCAGTAAGAAAAATCCACGCGCAGTGCACCATCAAACTGCGCTTTCCAGAGCAGGCTGCATTTTTTACATCTTTGGGGAACAGGAAGGCTAGAAGCTGGGTGGCTGGGCTGCCTCAGAGCCCCCATTCGCTGCCCTCCCTGCCAGGCGGGTTCCTTCCAGGTCCTGGACCAGCTCCCAACCACTCTGGCCTTACGCCTTTGGAGCTGAGCCCACAGGGGCTCTTTCAACATCCATCTAAGTAGCACCTTAAGTCAGGACAAGCCCCAAATAAAACAAAAGGTGGTTTTACAAGTGATTTTCCTCCTCCGAATACCTGAGGCTTTCTCCAGTTTGGTTTCACCACACACACATTTTATACCAGCCTATCTTAACATCTCTGGAGATTCTGTGAGGGCTCATCCAGGAAATGCTGAGGCAACCTCTCTCCTCTTTCTGCCCCTCAGTCCTAAACACAGAACTCAGAGATGCAGGCGGACGGACCAATGCACCTCGCAACATAATGAGGCACAATTGTGGAAACTGGCAGGTCCAGAAAATGAAGAATGCTCACGAGTGGAGACGGACAGCTTCGGATCAAGTAACCTGTTTTAATCAAGTTGGTCATAAAATAAAGATCAGTATCTTCCCAAGGATGAACTTTGTTGCCAAGTCCATTCTAGCTTCAAAGCAGCAGGCTGTTTCACTGAGGAGCCAACGGCAGGTGGAGGGGCCGCACCGAGATGAGTTCGGAGTTGTAGGTGGAGAGAAACTCACGGAACATTCCTACGAGAACGAGCCCTGGAGCCGCGGCTCAGTAAATGGCAACACTATGCATCACTGATCCACTGCCTGGGCATCTTCCCTGCCACTCAGAGGGCAGACTCTGGCGGGAAGGCCTTCACGCCTCTTGGGGAAGCTCGCAGTGTTTGCGGAACAAATGGCCCCAATACATACTTTTAATCCCATGCTGATAGAAATGTTAACTGATGTTGAGGCTCCCCCTCGTGGAGGATAAAAGTATCGCTACATTACGCATTGACTGTTCATTTCTGAGACTAGGTTTTCTGGGGTACCGCTACACCACTAAAGTTGATCTTCAATGGTGACATCAAGTCTCCTTTACATTGCATGATCCTCATACGAGCACAGCCATCACACTGTAAGTAGCTGCAAACACTAACATGGTGCCAGTTCGCGGCTACTTGTCTCGAGATTCATACAACATGAAGGACTTGTTGAAGATGCAAATCCATCGGACTGTCAGGCACCCTCCCTCTGGAACCAAGGCCACGAGTTCACACGGGGACACCACCAAAGCACACCTGTCTGTCTTGCTCAGCCGGGCCGATTCCTGAGAGAGCAACGCCTGTCTCATTCAGCCAGGCACGCTCTGCGGAGGACTGCGCGGCTTCCGGCCTTTTTTATTCCCAGCCCTACCTCTATCCCAAGATCGTGACCAAGGAACCCTGCACCTGTCACCCTTCTGTCCCCGGTTCTAAAAGAGAGGACACCAAGTCTACATCGTCAAGCAGATTGTAACTTGGAGTTATTCTTATTTAATGATTTCTGCTTAATCTGGCAAGTAACTACGTAGTCTATGCAACAGGTAATACTCAGAATTTTTCACTCGTTTGTGAGATAGCTGAGGGTTTTTAAGTCTAAAGGGGATGTTTTGAGCGGTGAGTCTTAAAGCAAAAATGACTTATTAAAGGATCTTAAAATATGCCACCCTCTCCTGAACAGACTGGCCCTAATGCTTCACTTATTTTTTTGCTTTCAATTTGTTGCATTTACCAGATTTTTTGGCCCCTCAATCCCAGACATAAGCATAAGTGGATCAATAGGAGATAAAGTATTAGGTAACTAAGTTTATTAGAAACTCAAGGAATACAATTTCCTTTATTATTTTTTTTACAGCACTTGACATTTTCCAAGTTAGTCAGAGTTTTCCAAGTTGGTCAGAGCTTACACTTGAAATCCGAGTTTAAAATTTCAGTTTCATAACTGGCTGACCACACGCCTGGAAAGTCTCAGAGAGGTGTGAACGCAGTGCTGCCTCTCCCGTGGCTATGGGCCGGCACAGATCCCTGAGCAAGGATGCGGGCGTCCTGTTCTGGTGTCTTCCTAACAGCCAGGGACAAGGCACAGGGGTCCCTACGCTTGTTCTTCCCTTCTCCGGATGTAACTGGCTAGCAAGCTGTTTTGCTCGACTTCTATGGAGAATACATAGGTCATACCACCCTTTGTCCATTTCTTACTTAAGTCCCATCTTTTGTGGAAGGAAGGAGGGAGGTAGGGAGGTAGGGAGGAAGGGAGAGAGGGAGGGAGGGAAGGGAGAGGGGGAGGAAAGAGAGAGAGAGAGAAAGAGAAAGGAAGGAAGGAAGGAAGAAAGGACGGGCGGACGGACGGACGGACGGACGGATGGACTGGGAAGGAAAAGAAAAGCATCACCTTACAGCCAGCTAAAACTGACTGAGCAGTACTGTCCGGCTACCACTGTTATGCTCCTCTGCAGAGAGTCCAAGCAAAAGCACCTGTACACTCACTTCTCTCAGATCCCTCAACCTATCATAAAGCAAATGGGAACATTTTACATGACAGTTCATTGGTGGATTCATACGCACAAATTAACAATGGCAAAAAGATTCCCTTAGTGAAGTTACAAGCCATGGAAGATCTGTAAAAGTTAAACCCTGATACAGTATTAAACTTATCTTTTTACATATAAAAATAATACACAGTGGGACATTTTATTCAATAAGATACATTCTTTAAGATCAGGAGAGAGTATACAAAACTATTCTATGTAGCCCGCTGTATGTTACTGTATAGTAGGAATAAATATATTGAGAACAGACAGTGGGAGGTCTGTTCTCAGAGAAATGACCAGTTACTTAGGGGTTTCAAACCAAGTGCTCTGCAGGTGCTAGGCAGGAAGGAGCTATCTGTTAAAACGGTGTGGTCATTATAAAATAAAGGTCTTAAATCTATAAACAATAACAAAAACACACAAACCAAATGAAAATGTACTAAAATTTAATCATTCATAAAAGCTGTAATTTAATCTGACAGTAAAACACAAGAAGCAATATTAGAGTTGGTTTAGTATATTATATATTTTAGCTTTGAAAGCCATAGAAATCAGTTATCCCAGTTTTTTTCCTATAAAAGACCCATTTTTCCAAAGCATTATGCACAAACAATTTTAATTAGAATATAATGACAGAATGATATTTCATAATTTTTAAATATAAAATGAAGTCAATGACTCAAAAAAGTTATCTGCTGTAATGAGTTTGAGGGGGAATTTCATCATCTATATCATTACAGATATAAAGTATAATGGTTCAACGTTTAGTGCCTGAAGGGAGGAATCATGATAAAAAGGTCAATATGAAATCATTTGATTATAGTAGCAATATCTAACTTCTGAAATGCATCCATGCTCTTTTGTATAATCATATTAGAGTCAAGTATATTTATTTTCACATCTGTTATAACTGCTATTGCAAAGGAGAAATACTATTGTCTTATTTTCTGAGAGATATACACAGAGCAATTTTTTTTTCTCTCCAGGGAACTTGTGCAAACCAATATAAGATCTAAATTCTTCACATAATATATAAAACAGGAGAAGCCGCTTCAGATTTATTTTTTGAAGTCTGGAATGCTGGCACTTTCCAATTAGGCAACAGTTCTTCATTCCTGTAATCTAGAATGTTGAATAGATACAGACATATATTATATATATGGTTAATCTCTCGATGTCAGAACATAACAGTAAACAAGCAGATATTTAATAATATAGAAAGAAACAATGGTTTTGGCTGATCAATACTAGAGAACAAATTATACTAAGCAGCTCCAGTAACAGGGCTATTTTAAACTCCCTTTAAAAGTGTTTAAAAAGTAGTTTTATGATAATTAGTATTCTACAATATATCTGACAGTCCTGTCTATAAAGAGGAAAACTATTTGTTTTATTTCTATCCTATTATAATTTTATTCTGAAAGTTCCTTTCCATTAAGGAAACAACATCCACCTGCAAACTCTTTCTATGAGAAATAAAAAAAAATTTTTTATTGGTTTTTAGAGAGAGGAAGGGAGAGGGACAGAGAGAGAAACATTGATGTGAGAGTGAAACACTGATCAGCTGCCTCCTGCAATGCCTCCTACTGGAGTCTGAGCCCACAACCGGGGGCATGTGCCCTGATGGGAATCAAACCTGCAACCTGTGGTGCTCGGGATGATACACAACCAACTGAGCCACACCAGCCAGTCCATGGGAAAGTCTTTCCTCAACTATTTTAGGACTGTGCCTATTAGGGGTTACCACTTATAATACAAGAAAAGACACTGACAGAGCTGATCTCTGTATACAAAGACAGAAGACTGACAGTCTCATTGCTCAGCAGGAAAGAGTTAGGTTAAAGCAGTGGTCGGCAAACTGCAGCTCGCGAGCCACATGTGGCTCTTTAGCTTCTTGAGTGTGGCTCTTCCACAAAATACCACAGCCTGGGTGAGTCTATTTTGAAGAAGTGGCATTAGAAGAAGTTTAAGTTTAAAAAATTTGGCTCTCAAAAGAAATTTCAATCATTGTACTGTTGATATTTGGCTCTGTTGACTAATGAGTTTGCTGATCACTGGGTTAGAGGAAGTATTTTCCAAAAATGAATTTCTCTCCTAGATCTTTAAAAGTGTTACACATTAGAAAGAGATTAACATATTCCAGTATAATTTTGCCTAAAGGCTAAGGCTACATAAGCGGCCCTCAGGATTCACATACTCTTAGGAAAAATGTTTACCTCGTATCGCAGTACTTTTCAAATGGGATCAACAGGGCCCTCAAGTTGTAATCAGAACAAAATGCTCTGCATGCAAAGTATGCCGACTGCCAAGTGGCCTATTCCCGAACACTCACAGGCGCTCAGGTGACTTATTAACTATGTTATGAGCTGAATTCACAGCAGAGCCTAAGAATTTATGCAGCCAGGATGAAAGTCTTATTTCTAGCTCTAGGCCAAGATCTCTCCTCTACGGCAGATCTCACAATACACTGTCGGATGTGTGAGGGTGAATTTTCACAAGAGGCCAGGAGATGGCACCTCTTTCTTTACGTCTAAGTTTAATGGACATTTCTGAGAATTGGAAATTAAACTAGGTAAAGACATACACAAGCCAGTCAACTCCAAGAGAGGTAAGACTCCAGACCAGGAACAGAGCCCTTGTTCCTCCTACCTTCCCCCTTACCTAAACACACACAAGCACCGGCAGTTTTAACAATGATCACTTTCAGGGAGCTGATGGTTTATAGCTAAAGAGCTGATTTCACTAAGCCTCAAACAACCGGAAGCTCTTTTCCTGAAGCCAGCTCCCAGAGGGGATGCCATGCCCCTGCCCTTCTGCCCCTTTTCCTCTGCTTTCTCTGAAACTGCCACCAGCTGTTTTCCCTTGAGAGAGAGAGACATTCTCTCATCTGTCTAAGGAGGCCCGTTCCAGCTAACGTGGGACTCTGCAAGAGGAGGAGTTAGCACAACCAGTTCTCAAGTGGGAACTTGACTTTCCTCTAAACAGGCCAAGTTTACAAATGACACCATAACTCCACTGTGTAAACATATTCTTTTATGGTCTTGCTTATGCAGTTGATGAAGAAAAGCAGAAATGGTTAAATACAGAATTACAAAAACAAACAAACAAACCAACGGCCCGCAGGGCCTGGTTTCTTACTTGAGAGGCAGCTTCAAGGCTAGCGTGGATTGGCTCCCTTACTGAAAACTCACGCAGTACTTAAAGTCAATTACTGCTTCGAAGCCTCCAGACAAAACACTGGGAAGAAGTCAACTGTACCTGATACAAAGCAACTACCAAAACCACACTGACGTAGCACACACACCCAGTCAAAACGACCGACAACTAAAGCTGGGGAAGGTGGAACTCCTAACTGCTGGTAGGTGTGCAACTACTTTGACAAACGTTTTAGCGGTGTCTACGAAAGCTGCCCATGTACACCCAGTGTACAATCTGGCCACACACAAAACAAAGACATGCACACGTGTACAAAGATTGGTACAAGAGTATGTGCAGCAGCATTACCAGTGCTAGTCCCCATAAGAACCCAGATGTCCATCAACAGCAGAATATATACTCATATTGCCAGGATGGTCATGTGATAAAAATGAAATACTACTATATCCCATCAGGATGATTTTAAAAAAGACCCTCACATTTTTTGAGTAAAATAAGCCAGACATTTTTGTTTATATTAATTTCAGAGAGGCAAAACTAACCCATGTTTTGAGGGTTCAGGGCAGGGATTCCACTTGGGGAGGAGATTCTTATTCGGGTATGAGTATGTTCACTTTGGAAAAATTCATCAAATGTGCGCATCAGCCTTTTTGCAAGCCCTTCTGTTTCACTGTTCCACTACAATTTGGCATGAATTTGGGAATGACCTCGGTGGCCATTCTATTCACTCAAACACTACTTTCTGAAGATCTTTCTACACCAGACACTGGGGCACCGCGGTGAGCAAAACAGACCTGGGCCTTCTCTCACACAGCTTAGAATCTCATGGGGAGAGAGACAAATCACCCACAAGATGAGCATAGCTCCAGTGAGGTATCACATTTACCAGTTACAGAAGCTGGAAATAGCTCAACAGGTGCCATGGGAAGTGGTGAAGGTTGGAGTCAGCCCAAGACAAAGTCAAGGACAAGAGAGGCACGTGCTCGGCCTTTGGCGCTCACCTGGCTCAGAGCTGCTGCTCACTGTGGGCCTAAAGCAGCAGACAGGATTTCTTTTTAGGCTTCTTCTTTTCCACTGGTGTTTTCCTATTGATCTGTCTGACCAGGTCATAAAATATCTAAACAGAAACAAGAAAAAGGTACTTATTCAACCGACATTTGAGACCTTGTTCCACAACACAATCTGGGTCCTGTTAAATATTACTCAGATAAAACATGAGCCAGATAAAAAGACTTAGAGAACCAAAGGCCAAGAGGAACAGCAAGAGAACCCACACGGCTGTGATAACCTAGTCTGCTCCCCGCTCCCCACTCCCACCAAGCTGTGAGCGAGCTGAATTCTGGGATTTCCTGAGATGCTACACATGGCAAGCACACCAGCAAGTGAGGCTTATGCGCTTCCAGGAAAGGGAAAAAAGTCTTTAAAAAATGATGCTGAAAAAAGCAAAAGTAAAGGGAACCTCAAGCTTTTGCTTGGTTGGTGGTGGCAGCTGGGACTGCACCCGTCTTTTAGGGATCTGGTCAACGCTGGCCCTTTACACCCCGTCAGGCAGCTCACTTGTTAAGCATTCCTATCGACAGCCACGTTCTTAAGATAGTGGAGAGCTTAAGTCATGGCCAAAAAAAGCCTTGTGCACCTGCTGTATCAGGCCAGAGAGAGAGTGAATTACAGTCCGCACTCAGATTCCTCCCTTTGAGTCATGCACGAAAGGGAGGCAGGACTCAAAACACCAAATTCTGTGATATCCATGAGGTAGTGTGTTGCTCTATGAATTCACTATAGCAACTACACGGGTGATGGGACAATTTTCATATATGTACTACTTTCTGGCCTCTGTCTAGAGCAGGGGTGGCGAACATCCAGCCCGCAGGCCGTATAAGGCCCATGAAACCATTAGGTCTGGCCCTGCCAAGGCACTAGGGGTGAGCTGATTAAATGTCTGACCAAACACAGCAGGCTCATTTTTAAGTTGATAATTGTGTATGGCCCGAGGATGATGTTATAAATATCCCAATGGCCCTTGGCAGAAAGAAGGTTCCCCACCCCTGATGAGGCTTAGCAGGACTTTAAATATATTCCTTTAACTTAAACACCCTCTTTGCATAGAAGGTAAATATGAATATCTTCATTACTGTCATCAGAGTGACTTTATGCAAAGAATTACTTGGTGATTTCTATAAATTGGCAGAATCAAGACTGTTTACAAGAATAATTTTTTTTCTTAAATAGTTTTTGGCTGTTAATTAAAGAAGACTAAAAAGACACTTGTCTGTGCCACCCAGCGGCCGGAGGTTACCTCATTAACGTTGATCTTTGACTTCGCAGAAGATTCTAAAAAGGCACAGTTACACCACTGTCTTGCTAAATTCTGACCCTGTTCTTTGCCCACTACTCGCTCATCTTCCAGGTCACATTTATTGCCAACCAAAATCATTGGAACCTGTGGGAAGGAAACAACAGAAAACCAACATTAACATACTTGTTCCTTATCCTTATGGGTAAGCAACTACACGTCACCAATTCCAATGTGTAAACGAGGACCATATGCTTCACCAAGTGCTTAAAAAAAGGTATGAGCATGAGTGCTACAGAGAGAGGTGGATGGCAGGGGAAGAGACAGAAAAATTGTGGAAGAGATCGTCCTACATTGATCTTCTCATTATTTTAAAGATATAATCCCCAAAATTTCCATGTGGGCTACAAGTGATGGCTGAATTCCAAGTGGAAAAATCTGAATATGGAGAAGAATGTACTTGGGGGCCTCACTGTGGTTCAAGTGCTTCATCTCACAGTCCCAACGAATGCCAGAAGCAGTGGCAAGACCAATACAGGAGCAGTAACAAGTTTGCTCCTCCACCTGACATCCAAATCTGAGCCCAGTTCAGGTGGGTTGTTAAGGAGACATACAACCAGAGCTGTGACGTCTTCCCTTTTTCTCCACACCAGAAATGCTTGGCTATGTCCATCCACAGCCCCTACTTCCGATAAAACAGACCACTAACAAACTGTACCACACCCTTAGTTCAAAGATACCCACAGAGCAAAGCCATTTGTAAGGTGACGAGCATGATGCAAAAGAAAGAATTTAAGGGAGATGGTGGATCTTGTACCTAAAATAGGCGACTATCACGAGTTACATGAAACACTAAGTACCTACAAGTCCATTGTTTTTAGTTTGTTAGATGGATAAAATGATTAACGGTACCAGAGTTCAGCGATTTGCATGTAACTGCCTAAGAAAACGGAACTCTCTGAGATAAATTAGTCCTGGGAAGGAAGAGGACTATTCATTAGGTTATGGTTGGTCATGAATCATATGGTATAAATCCATCCCGCCTACAATAGTACCCAAGTGAAGGTCCTGAGCAGGTGCATATGTTCCCATTAATAATGAGAGAGAACACACAAAAGAGAAAAGGGTACAGATGAAATTTAATATCCTGATTGATACAACTGAAAGGGAAGTCTCCATAGTTCAAAACTAAAGCGGACATGTCAACTATACATTTCACCTTTGCAAAAAGACACAAAAACAACGAATGCCAAATAAGACAAAAATTCTAAAACAAATTAAAATCACAAATATAAAAACCTGCCCTAGCTGGTTTGGCTCAGAGGATAGAGAGCATTAGCCTGCGGACTGAAGAGCCCCAGGTTAAATTCCAGTCAAGGGTACATGCCCAAGTTGTGGACTTGATCCCCAGTAGAGGGCGTGCAGGAGGCAGCCGATCCAAGATTATCTCTCACCACTGATATTTCTCTCTCTCCCTCCCTTCCTCTCTGAAATAAATAAAAATATATTTTAAAAATAATAATAAAATTAAAACCTGATGAACAAAAATCTCTTAACATAATAAAAACACCTGTCAGTAAAAACTCTACCAACAGAACTTTAGAAATAGGAACAAATCATTATGGTTCTCAGTAATGTTCTCTGAACACTGTTTCTGACAGAGCGCCCCCCTCTCAAAGCTCAGCGGAGCCTCACTTCTACTAGCCTTCTCCTCCCACTCCCCTGCCTCTGCACGTCCTGCCCTCAGAGCAGGGACATGTCCTCATTCCTTCCTCTCAATAAGCATATAATTTGTCGGTAATTTATAAAGGTCAACTTATTCGGCCACAGAAATGGCAGTGTGTCTTACAGAGAGAAGAATACTTACATCTTCTGTGTCCTTAACCCGTAAAATCTGTTCCCTCAGGTCCTGTAAGTCATTAAATGTGGACTGAGCTGTAATAGAATATACTAGTGCAAACCCTTGGCCATTCTTCATATACAAATCCCTCATCGCTGTAAATTGCTCCTGTAACAAAAATATGCAATTATACACATGATTTCTTGAACACACATTAGGACAACTTAGAATAATCACAAGTGAGCTACTGCATTTCTTATTTACATGCTATCATGACAGGAAACGTAAGACATGATGCATGGCTTCTATAAACTCCTGAGGTAAATGTTCCTGCTCTCCACGTACCTGACTGGAAATAATGACAATAAACTAGAGTTAGAGAAAAAAATCTTAACCGCCTTTATTAACTTTTGTGTGATTTAGAAAAAACTATATATCATTCATCGTTTCTTTTTTACTAATAGATCCTAATTAAATCATTTCGGTGTTAATAAACATGATCTCGAGGCAGTGTTGCTAAAAAACAGAAGCCCAAGTACTGAACCTGGAGGCTGTCAGCAAGAGGGTGTAGGAGATAAGACAAATCTGAAAAGAAAACTTAGGAGTAACCAAGGACACAGGCAAAAAACAAACCAAAACAAAAAAAAACCCCAAGCCAGGTTGTTTCCTGGAAGCCAAATGAATATGTAGTGAACCACTGATCTAAGGCTGCTGAAAAGTCAGGGCAGTTGAGGATATGTGTAGGAGATGGTTTAGGAATGAGAGACCATGGGCCTACAGCTCTGTGAAGAGGAGGTTGAGAGTACGAGGAATAATCAAAGATGTGAGGATAAATGGAACCAGGTTCCAATGAAGTTAAAGGGTATGAAAGAAAGTGAGATGGAAAAACAGAAGTGGTAAGTGGAGGGTGTCATGCTTGAAAAGGCCATAACCGGTTTGGCTCAGTGGATGGAGCATCAGCCTGTGGACTGAAGGGTCCCAGGTTTGATTCCGGTCAAGGGCATATACCTTGGTTGCAGGCACATCACCAGTCGAGGGTGTGCAGGAGGCAGCTGATCAATGTTTCTTTCTCATGGATGTTTCTAACTCTCTATCCCTCTCTCTTCCTCCCTGTAAAAAATGCAATAAAATTTAAAAAAAAAGGAAGAAAAAGAAAAGGAGAGTGGGTGGTGTTACAGTTATGGGCAATCCCACAGTCTCAGGTAAGACCATGGGCATGAACGGCTGAAACAGGATGGAGGTCAAGGAACTGCCAGGCCAGAGATTCTATCTGGACACTAAAATCACCAAGAGTTCTAACGGAAGAGTATTGGAGTGAGTAAAAATCTTCAAGGAATAAGAAGTGATCTGAAACAAGATATACTTATGTTATTGTACTCATTTAAAGATAAGAAGAATGAGGCTCCAAATAATCCTAAAGAGTTTTGTAAAAAAACAAGTATCTGTCACCAGCCCCTTGAGATGTTAAAATATTAATAAAAGCAAAATAGTCTTTATAAACATGAATGACTATGGTGCCAAGAGACAAAGTCTTATTTAAATCCAGTGATTCTGGACTTGAAATACTTTTTTAGTTTTTATTTTTTTAGCAGTAACAGCATCATCCTTATCTGAACACAGGGAGAAGAAACCCAACACAGAGATTCCATAGGTGAACTCAACATATAATTTAATAGTGAGATATGAGCTTTAAGTCCACCATCCATGGTTTCATGCACATAAAAATACTTAAGAAGCCCTACATTTAGAGAATTTGTTCTTAATCCTAAAAACTACTTTTACTCAGAGGAATTATTCAGATGATAAAACCTGTTCACAAACTGAAATCTATCATGAAAGGAGAAAGCATGCTTACTGTCCCTGCCGTGTCCAGGATTTCCAGCATACACTGTTGGCAATCTACTTCAACTTGCTGTGGAGGCAGGAAGAAAAAGCGAAAAAGTAACATCAAAACCTCAGTCTGAGATATGTATAAAAAATTAAAAAACACACAAAATACAAAAAAACAAAAAAAAACAACCCCTCAGTCTGTTTTCCTCCCCACTCTACACTCCAGTGCATATGAACAAGGGCACAAAGCCCTTCCCCAGAGTGTGCTGGGTCGGTGAGACTTAACTTGGTATTACAATTAGGAACAGGAGGTCTCAGGCATTTTCTGTTAATATTACAGAAGCCAGGACTATCAATGTTGAGTTTAGGTATTTTCTGATCGCTGTAAACTCTGAGTAATGACTTTTGTTACTACCAGAAAGCTAGTGGTCAAATTCTATGGCTTAAATGCAAACAAGGTTTGGGGGCAAAGACACTTTGACAACTTACTTTGTTAAAAGTTTTACTGAAATATATCATATCCCAAATTTAATACACAGGAAAATTTTAGTTTAAGAGATACAAGGAGCACAGAGCTGCTAGTGAGAATCACTGAACTCATACAGTCCTCAGGACTTGAGGAAAAAAGATGCTTCTTTGGAAAAGCTGTGCATAACTGAATTCTACTTTCCCAGTGTTTTATTTTTTTGAAGTGAACATATCAAGATTTTATTGTCATATAATAAAATAAAGTATGAAGCTTAGAACTGGATCACTTTCTCTTCCTATCTCCTCCCCATTCAAAATGCTTGTATCTCTTAATAGCCAGCATTCTCTTATATCGGCAGTTGGGCTCAACGCATTCAAGCCTCAGCCCAATCTTCTTTGTAGTTTTAGCCTTTCTTAAAAAAAAAATAAAACAAATAAAAAAAAAACCCGGCTTCATCTGCCCGTCATAGCTTCCTGTCACAACGCCACTGTCCCTCTGCATACAGAGAATCCTTGCTCTCATAAAGTACATGGTACTTTATGGGGTTGATGCTTGCCACACTTCTTACAGAATTCCCATGGGTTTTAGGAACGTTCACCATGTTTGGGAGAGCGCTCCCCGCAGGGAAAGCCCAGTGTTTTATAAAAGAAGAGAAGGCTGGCCTCAAGAAAGCATCGGCTCTCAGCGGTGGGGACACTTTAATAAAGAAGGGACTGAGAAAAGTGGTCAATCTCCTGCATTCCAGGTACAGGTCTCCGTGTGGAGTTATTTGGGAGAAATCCCAGTAATGCAACACTGTCTCTAAAATTAACCGGAGGCCTATTTTAAACTCTACTTCTTTGTCAGATCGGGGACTGAGGAGCACCACTGGTGGCCACAAATTCATTGTCTCACCACTTGTGGGACGAATGTGGTAGCCTGCCCAATCTGAAAACGGGCACATTCAATGAATAATGAATTAGGCCTGGAGCTTCTCAAAGTATCTAGAGCACAATTTTGTATCCAATGTGCAGATAATGAAATTGCTCAGTCAGTACAGTTCGATGAACTTAATTTCCTATTGTTGAATGGTAGGTTTAATCTTTCTTTCTTTCTTTTTTTAGTATATTGTTAGCTGTAGTCCTTTTTATAACACTGTCTGTCTTTTACCCACCACCCTCCCCACCCCATAAGATTTGGGAAATAAAATCATAAAAATTACCTACAATTCTAGCTAATCTTGTAATTAAGTAAACTAACATATTTTGCCAAGATCAACTTTCCCCTTTTAAAAAGCTTTATTTTTTAGATTCACCAGAAAACTTGGCAAAGATACAGACTTCCAATGTACCCTTCCCCTGCTCCCAGCGTGGCCTGCCCCACCATCAGCATGCCACACACGAGTTGATTTTGTTAGAACTAATGAACCTACTATACAACACATCATTACCATGCAAACCCGCAGTTTACATTACAGTTCACTCTTGATGTTGTACATTCTATGAGTTGGGACAAATGTATAATGACATGTATCTACCATTATGGTATCATTACAGAATCCAATAACTAATTTTTTATAGTTTAGAGATGAAATTTCTTTAAAGTTATTATATAACTAAACAAATTTTCAGTCACTGGAAAACTTCAAGCATAAAAGTTACTTAATTTTCATATTTTACCTTTCTGTAGGAGTCTTCTATCGTTGGGTCATATTTTTCAACAAAAATTCCCTGAACAAACTGAACTGTCTAAAAAAAAAAAAAGGCAGAGAAAAATTAAAGAATTTTAAAAAATCAACTCCTCCAAATGTTATTAACCTCACAATGTGGTAAAGATTAAATGAAAGTATGTGCAAAGGCTGGGTAGTTATCTTTCAATATAAGGACATGCTGACACGTAAGAGTGATTTACTATGAAAGGAGGTGGCCATGTTCAAAACGGTCAGCCATGTTGCTGGGAACACTGCACTGCTAACTATTACGTTTATTGTGTTTTAAAATGCAACAAAGATACAAATAACGACACAGATTCTCACTTATTAAAAAATAAAAATTATCAGTAAACTCCCACTACTCCTCTGTGTATCTATATATAACTTTTATCTCATGCTCTGAAAGGAGACAGACGTAAGGTTCTAAATTTTAAAGCCTTGAACCAGCCTTTCTAATTTTGGGGAAAGATAAAAGAGAATTAAAATGTATTGGATTTATTACACTTATAATCACATTCAAATTCCACATTCACACCAGCTGAAATTCAAAGGTACACCATCCTGATTCTGAAGCCTTATGCTTTTCATTGGAAAATGCTGCCTACAAATCTTTTTCAGATTACCTATTTTTATCTCTAGGATTTCTGTAAAGCACCGGCTAGAAACTAGGTATTTTATCACTTGACAAATGAAAAGCAGTACAGAAGAGGACTGTGAAATATTTCCTGGACAGCCTTAAACAGGACCTGGTCCGTTAATCCTCGAGAAAAGGGTAAAGATGTGGGCTGACAGCCTGACACCAAGTTACCCAGGAGTATTCTGAACATGATTTTAGCTTGAGCTAAATAGATTAACCTGAATATAGCAAACTTCAAGCATCTTTCTCTTACTGATCTCCTCTTCTTCACAGGAAACTCAGGCTATCATCACACCAAGAACCTGAAAGTTCCTAATACGCTTTATACTAGAGCAGAGGTCCTGGAAATACGGTTCAGGGCAGAGGTTTAGAAAAAATGCTGTTTTTCTGTCCCTGCCCCTGCTGGGTGGCTTGGTTGGTTGAAGCAACCATCCTGTACACCAAAAAGTTGAGTCTGATCCCCAGTGGGGGTGCACAGAGGAGGCAATACAATTGATGTTTCTCTCACATCCATCTCTCTCTTTCTCCCCCTCCATCTCCCCGCTCCCCTCCTCCATAATCAATGAGCATATCCTCAGGGAGGATTAAACAAGTCCTAATCTGGCCCTAGCCTGCTTCTCACCAAATTTCTCTCTGCTTCCCCTCTTGCTCACTCCTGCCCCAGCAATGTCAACTTTTCTCTTAGTTGTTTAAATGATAACTTAGGTTCATTTCTCACCAATTTGCACTTTTGGTTCAAAGTCATCTTTCTTGCAATTATAATCAACTGGTTCTTTTTTAAAAAAACAAACATATTTTTATTGATTTCAGAGACAAAGGAAGAGGGAGAGAGAGATAGAAACATCAATGACGAGAATCATTGATTGGCTGCCTCCTGCATGCCCCCCACTGGGATTCGAGCCACAACCTGCAACCTGGGTATGCGCCCTTGACCAGAATCAAACCTGGGACCCTGCAGTCCACAGGCTGATGCTCTATCCATTGAGCCAAATCAGGTAGAGCAATCAAGTGGTTCTTTCTTTAACTGAGTATTTACACCTCTCTTCCAGGATGATGGAAGCTGTGTGTGGGACTGGGATGCTTTGTGTTCACTGTCACAACCCCAGTGCCTGGCATTGCAGAAGCTCCATAAATAGTTACTGAATAAATACAGCATGCATTCAAACAATGGCCTTCGTTCCACTTAAGTCTGGGGTAGGGTAGGGTTCACTCCACTGGTATCTATAATACCAGTGTAGACTCTCCCACTGAAACGTAAATTCCTTAAAAATGAAAACAATCTTATTCCTCTTTGAATAATGAGCACTGTAGTAGGTAACCAATAAATACTTGGTAAATGAAAGAGTGAACAAGCCAGCATTATAAAATACACATCCATGGTGATTGAAAGATTCCTTGTCCCCTCTGGGTCAGATATAAAGCATGTAAAAAACACTGGCACCTTTTCTCTGTATTGACTTGAGGTTTCAAAGCAAAACCCCAGCAGTGTCCTTCTTGTGTCAGTCTAGTTGGTTATACAGGTGGCTAACTTACCAGAGCGGACTTCCCCACGCCTCCTGAACCAAGGACCACTAGCTTGTACTCACGCATGGTGTGGTCTGTTTAAATACTGACAATCTGAAAGAAAAGAAAAAATCGAAGGTAACTACATATGATAAGATTAGCCTAAGAATGTAAAATTGTTACGTGGAATAATAAGATTTTATTTTTGTTTGCTTTCCCCTTAAAACTATCAAAGTGAAGACAGAATTGCACAGTAAAACCCTGCACACTTTAATGTTAATGTATAGGGTTGCTGCCAAGCATTTGACTTCATTAAAGATCATTTTTGACTAGCATCAATCATTAGCCTGTTTGTTACTTCTAAGAGTGTTTGGTCAGGAAATAAGATTAAAATTAGCAGTTGTAAATATAGTCATAAACTCAATTATTTATGAAGCTCTCATTTAAAACAGCTTATTACTTTCTTGAAGTTTACTCATGAGCTTTAATATAATGTCCATACATGCTATGTAATTTGCTTAAAATATCATATAGTAATTCTATACTATTTTGTTCACATTATTACATATATAACTCAAAAATTATTAGGATACAAATGATAGATTAGGGACAATATCATTAAAATTTTATATAGGTGGGTATTAGTAATATACTCCCTAAAGCCCAAATTGCTAAAGAGAGAGAGAAAAAGAAATATACCCTGATTATCTTAAAAAGTAAAAAAGGCAGGAAAATATTTCCAATGGCCATAATGGAATATGTTGGAATGAACTTGCCACCCTAAAATAACAGCAACATACCAGACAAAATATGTAAAAACAACTATTTTCAGACAATGGTCGATAAGCATATGCGTAGAACTGTGATCTTTGAGAGGTGGGAGGAGATGAAGTGAGATCTACAACGGCCTTGGCTTTCTGCTTGAAGGCGCTTTTCAGACTGAGGTGCAGGGAGGAAGAACTCAAGCAGAGACCAGAAGCATACCAGGGAAGAGACTATGCACAGAAAATTCCAGAAATCTGCACAGAGGTCCACTTGAGCCTATGGCCAAACACTGAGCAGGGCACACCGGGTGAAACTCCATGAGGCAAGGCAAAGAATAAACAGGGATCTACATGCTGAATGAACCCCAGAGTAGAGTGCGGGAAATAGGGGCGTTCTGACCAGGGAAGTCCTCCTTGTTCAAATACAGGGAGTTAATTCAACCCAAAGATTCACACTTGCAAAGCAGAATCACTAGAGTCGGAGAACTCTAAGCTCAAAAACAAAAACAAAGCTCCAAAACAAGCCTCAGAAGTACAGAGCCAATCCATAGGCAACTCGACTGCCTGTCGTAGTAAAATCCCAAATTCTTTAAAAGATGAAAAAAAACTCCAAAATTCACAATGTCCAGAGCATCCAATAAAACACTGGCAGACATGTAAAGAAGAAAAAAAAATGTGACCTGAAAATGAAGGTGAAGTAAATCCACTGTAACAGCCACAGAAATGAGATTATGTAATGAGGTCATTAAAACTATTATTATAAGCATATAAGTATGCTCAAGGATTTAAAGGAAAATATGAGGAAATGATAGAATAAAAAAGAACCAAAATAAATTTCTAGTGTTCAAAAATAATATCTGCAATGGAACTATCACTGAATGGGATTAGTAGCATATTAAACACTGCAGGTGAAGATTTCAGAGACCTAAGATGCAGAAAGCAAAACTGTGATGACGAAGAGGGTAAAGAGGGAAGTAGGAGGGGGAAGGGAGAGGGAGAAAGGAGAGGAAGCTAAAAGAAAAGAGAGAACCACAGGGACAATATCAAACTATAAAATGTATTTTCCAAAATAATAAGAAATGTAGATCAACAGATTTTTTTTAAAATGTATTTTATTGATTTTTTACAGAGAAGAAGAGAGAGGGATACAAAGTCAGAAACATCGATGAGAGACATCGATCAGCCGCCTCCTGCACGCCCCACACTGGAGTTGTGCCCGCAAGCAAGGTACATGCCCTTGACCGGAATCGAACCTGGGACCTTTCAGTCCACAGGCCGACGCTCTATCCACTGAGCCAAACCGGTCTCGGCTAGATCAACAGATTTAAGAAACTCAGTGAACCCTCTCCTTCGTATAAATACAAAGAAAAGTACAAGGCACAATAATTAAATTCCTGAAAAGTTGTCAAAAAAGTGTAAGTGTTATAAGAGGCTAGAAAAAAAAGTTTAGATGAATTCTAAATACAATGAATATATTCTTCAAAAATGAAAGTAAAAGAATTTTTTCAGATTTAAAAAAAAAAAAAAGCTTGGGGTTCACCAGAACACATTTATAACATGTTATATTTATAACATATAACATGAAGTTCTTCAGGTGGGAAGAAAATGCTGAGACGGAAACTTAAAGGAATGAACTGTGTTGATCGATGCAACAACATGAATGAACTCAAAAACACACTCATCAGACACAAAAGAATGAATACTCTATGATTCCACTTATATAAAATTCTATAAAAGATGACTTACAGGGCCAGAAAGCTGCTTGGGACCAGTGGTGGTAGGGTAGGGGTGATGACAATCAAGGAGTACAAGGGCACTTTTGTGGGAGATGAAAATGATCTGCACCTTGACTGTGGTGGTGGTGACATGGGTGCATGCATCTATCGAAACTTACTGAACTGTACATTTAAAATAGGTGCATTTATTACATGTAAATTACACCTCAATAGAATTTAAGAAAATTCAATAGGGAAAAAAGGGGAAATTTGTCTAAGAGCAAATTATATACATAGTGTAATGAACTGAATGTGTTTCCTGCAAATTCTTTTCTTTTTCTTTTTAATCCTCATCCAAGGATATTTGTTCCTTTGATTTTTGGAGAAAGTAGAAGGGAGAGGAAAGACAGAGAGAAATACCGATGAGAGAAACACATCCATTGGTTGCCCCCTGTCTGTGCCCCGCCAAGGCCCAGGGAGGAGCCTGCAACCAAGGTACGTGCCCTTGACCGAACTGAACCCCGGACATTTGGTCTGCAGGCCAACACCCTATCCATTGAGCCAAACCAACTAGGGCTCCTGCAAATTCTTACGTTGAAAACCTTCCCCTAATCCGATGGTATTAAGAAGTGGGGGTTTAGGGGAGATAATTAGGGTTAGATGAGGTCATGAGGGCAGAAGCCTGATGAATGGGATTAGTGTGCTTATAAGAGATCCAAGAACTCAATTCTGAGTCTGCCTTGTGAGGATATATGACAGGTTCGAACCAGACACCTAATCTGCCAGTGCTTTGATCTTGGACTTCCCAGCCTCCAGAAGTGTGAAAAACAAACTTGTTGTTTAAGCCATCCCATCAATGATCATTTGTTATAGCAGCCACAGCTGATTCAGTAACACAGCAAGGATAAACTAGTAGACTATGCAACAGACGTAATGGCGAATATGACTGTTGTTCTGAATCAAACATTTTCAAAGCATTTCCTAGGTATCAGTTCAATACGAGGTGCCAGGTACACACAAATCCAAAGCATATGTTTCCCATCCTCAAGCAGCTCCCAGAGGAAGAACAAATAACTACCATATGATGTGAACAAAGTGATCAGAAGACAAAAAATTAAAGGGGTGGAGGATCAGAGAAGAGTGCAGTTTTTCATGCAAGTTACATAACAGCTACATGATAGCTAAACAGAAATGCTCTAGGTCTGTAGGGAAGGGCATTCCAAGCAGAAGACACACCTTGAGCGAACACTCTACGCCCTGAAATAGAGAAGGTCCAGGGAAGACCGCATCGTTCAGTGCGGCCAGAACACAGGGTATAAAAGGTCTGAAAAATGAGGCTGGGAATGGAGACTGGGCAATGCTTGCAAAGGCATTTGACATATTTAAGAGTTTACATTTTATCTAGTAAGCAATGGGGAGGGGGGCTGATTTTTTTTTTTTAAGTAATATAGTTAGATATATACTCGGAAAGGTAACTGACAACAGTATATAAACCGGGCAGAGGGGACACTAGAGGCAGGAAGAAGAGTTACAGGAGCGACTAGAACAGCTCAGGTGGCAAGGACAGACGCCCGCACAGCAGCACTAGGCGGAAGGGGGGGGGCGGGGTGCTTCCGTGCTGAGGCTGGAGGAGACCACAGCCAGCTAGAGGTTACTAAGGTGAAGGAAGAAGTGGATGGTAACTCCCAGATAGCCAGCTTGGAGAAATTAGTGGCTGGTAGATACCTTCCATTAACACAGGAACTACAAAAAGAGGTTTAAAAAGAAAGTTAATATTTCCAGCCAAAAATTTGTTTTGAGACTCACTCCTCTGGGAAAGCAGGCAGAGGCTGGAAGCTCAGGAGAAACCAGCGGGCTTGAGGTAGACGTGTAAGTTGTTATGAAGGAAGGTAGCTGAAACCAAAGATGGTCAGCCAAGGGGCGTTTTCTCAGTGAATACAGAAGCAGCTAAGAACTGAGCTCTGAGAAACAGCCACATATAGATGGATAGGAAACCTGAGGAATATTCTGGACACTAATCACCCTATTCCTCCGTTTGTATCAAGTGATTCCCCCATTTCTAGGAGGAAAATAGTGACAATTGAACACCAGAGCATGTATTTCATCCAGACAGATCTCCATATCCATAACTCCCTTTCTAGGCCCAAGTGACTCTTAGTCTTAGGATTGCTGTCATTTCAAAAAGAGGTGATTTCATTCAATCCAAAAATGTGTGTCTTTGAAGAGGGAATCCTAATATAGTAAGGTTCACTTATACTCTCCAAATTACCCCCTAGGGCAAGGGAATTTGGGAAAAGCACTCAGACATGGCCAAATTATTTTGGGTATTCTGCAACAATAAAATATTTGGCCGATCCTCAATTCAAGTGGCAACATAGTTAAGTTCCAAAGTCATATGTTAACATAAATACCATTGCTTACAAATGTAAGTCTAAATGCACACATGCAAATATAAGAATGTATAGCTCAGATAAAAAGACACACACACAAATTCCCAATAAGGAATAATGTGAATTAATATTTTCTTTTAAAGGAGTTCGTTCTAACTCATTACTGCCAAGTTAGAAAACCACTATGTTCTTCCAAGCAAATCCCTTGCCTTTTTATGGAAATCTCTTGTGCCCTGTACTCTCAACACAGCACCAGAAAATTTCTCACTCTGGTTAAGATTCCCTGACAAATAGGAGGACAAGAATAAACATTACACCATGTTTAAATTTTAAGTCAATCTTGAGTCTCTAACATGGTCCAGAGTTATAGTATAGCAATTTTTTAATTCTTTTTACAGCAAAAGCACTTCTAAACATCACAAAATAATATATAACTTCATTGTCGTTTTGACACAAGTCAATCCCAACTTTGTTTCTGTTTTTAAATATGTAAACTAAGTAACAAGACCAAATATTTCTCCACAACTAAACTTACAAAAACAAAATTTATTAAGGCAATTTTAGAGAAAAAAATTTACATTAAAAAAACACTGAAGGTAGTTTCTTAGCAAGAGGTTATTTTGCTAGTTAAATATTTATAGAAGCCAGGTATATTTTAAAACTTAAAACTGACCACGACATACTGAGGGTAGGGTGAGGGGTGCTAGTGATGAGTAAATATAGAAATCATGGTTAAGATTTAACTTTCTGAAATAAAGAACAGTGTTCTTCATAGCCCATCATAATGGAAGTTCAACTTTTCTTGTAACATGAAATCACAGTATTTTCTCAATGAGAGAATCTTTGATATTTTCTTCTTATTCTTCTCAAGACTTTGAGAGGAGGATGCATACAGATATAAAGTGATGAGACATATATACTTATAAAAGAAGCTTATAAATTAGTCTTCACACTCTTAGAGGCCAACATGGATTCCCAACAAGAGCACACAATCAAAGACTTGAGGAAAACAATTTGACAGGGGAAATAAATATAATAAACAGAACAAAATTCAAAGAAAACAGAGGTAAGAGGGTCTATAGGATACTATAAAGTATGTATATGTAATATCCTTAAAGAAATTTGTGAAACACACACTGAGAAACTTAGGAAATAAATTATGACTATAAAAAAAAGTTCAGTAGATAGGCCAAAAAGAAAAATGGATATAGCTAAAAAGCAAGTCAGTGAACCAATCTACTGAACCCACGAAAGGAATGCAGAACAAAGGGGTGGGGTGGGGGAGAGAGAACGTATGAAAAGAGGAGGTAAGAAGGATAAATCCCAAGTTCTGCCAGCTCTCTGACAGGAAGTTTAGAAATCGAACAGAAAAACCAAAGAAATTATAGAAGGACATTTCCAAAGGTAAATAGGAAAATTAGGACTCCAGATATAAAGTGTCCAATGAATGCAATCATCATCATCATCATCATCGTCATCACTACCATCATTATCATCATCAGAGATTCACAACTGAAAATACTGTGGTGAAATTTCAAACCACTAAAAGTGACGACAAAATCCTAAAAAGTTTTCTGGAGAAAAAATATATATTCCTTTTCTTGAATATGGACGGGTTTAGTAAACAAAACCTTCGGAAGCTAGAAGGAGTACCAGAGCTGCCAAGCTGCCCTGAAGCTGCCACTTGGAGAGACCACAGAGGCAGAGTGGCCTGAGGAGCCCTGGCTCCTGAGTCCTCCCAGAACAGTGACTAAAGCAGCCTTCCCGATGACCCCAGACAGCCACCATCTGACGACAGCACCCTGGAGGCCTGAGGCCAGACCCACCCAGCTGGGCCACTCCCTGATTCCACAGTTGTTCTAAACCACTACATTTTGGAAGGGTTTAATAACTAAAAACAGGAGGAGGAAAGGAAAACTAAAGGAACAGATGGACAATTATAAAATAAACAGGAAGATGTCACGCTATCCAAATATAGCAGTAATCACATTAATAAGTATTCAATAGGAAAAAATTAAAATAAAATACAAGGGAAATATATAAAACAAAACTAAAGGAAAAACGAGGTAAATACACAATCATAATTAGATTTTAACATTTAGCCCAACAGATATATATATAGACCACCACACCCAACAACTGCAAATTACACATTTTTTCCAAGTGCACATGGGTCATTACTAGAACAGACCATGCTGGGCCACAAATCAGGTCTCAACAAATTTCATAGGA
Organism: Lasiurus cinereus; assembly: GCA_011751065.1. Lineage (NCBI taxonomy): Eukaryota > Metazoa > Chordata > Mammalia > Chiroptera > Vespertilionidae > Lasiurus > Lasiurus cinereus. Next base: position 5,352,588 of record JAAGEH010000027.1, read on the forward strand.
CTAAAATCATACAGAGTATATATTTTAACCATCATGCAATTAAACTAGAAATCACGACACAATTATAAATGAAACAAACAAAAAGAACTAAATGATTATATATATATTAACTGGAGCTGGGAACCCAACAAAAAATGGAAATGACTCAAGAAATCGAAAGGCACAAGAATAAGAAATATGGCAAGCACATAAATCAGCAAAAATTATAGCCGGAAATCTAATTATCCCTGTAAAATATATACAAAAATCTGGAAATAAAACTCATAATTTGGAAGGAGTTAGAAAGTAAAGGTAAGTTAAAGTTTTCCTCTTGCTTGGGGAAAGGATAAGTATGTTGAATCTCTATACATGCATATTGAAAAATATGAATTTAAATGTGAAAAAGGTAATGCAATAGTAATAAAAAGAAATCCTTCTAAATCCTAATTTTGTAAACTACACATGATAAAAGTTTAACTTACATGAGCAAAACTGGATAATATGTAACCTAAAAATCACTACAGGAAAAATAGACAAAGAAAATTAACTAATTCAACCAGAATTAGAAAATGAAAAATAAACAATAGTAAAGAAAGGTAAACAAAAGTAATGAGTAAGATAAAACAGATCAGTAGTCCCAATATATATAATAAAAAGAAATACTTCTAAATCCTAATTTTGTAAGCCACACATGATAAAAGCTTACCTTACATGTAGCAAATCTTATGAACATGTTGTATGAATAGCTTGTCTTTTCATGTTTTAAATATTGAATATGCCTGAACTAGTGTTTCTTTTGTTGCAATTTACTCTAAAAACATCTCTAGATATGGATATGGCAGACAATCTAGCCCTTTCAAATCTTCCCTCACAAAACAGTCCATTCTGTTTCTGGGTACCCAAATTAGTCAGAATGTTCTTCACACTGCTCTGTTTCTTTGTGGTGGCCATTTACTGGATCTCTGTCCTTGGATGCCAAACAGAATAAAGAGAATTCCTCTTCCAGTCCATACTCCTTCAAATATTTGACAGTTATCCTTCTTCGCCCTCCATCCTCTTTTTCAATGAGCAGTTCTATTTTCTTTCCCAAATTACAAAGTTTCAAATTTTGTGATAAGTCGGATCTCTTCTGCAAAAGCTTCAGTTCTTCCTCTCATAAAATAAAGGTCATATAAGCTAATCAGCACTATTAGCAAGCACTACCAAAAACCTTGTAACAAAAAAAATAGCATTCACATATCCCTTTAACCTACAACTACCTCAAACTTCTGGCTATTTCTCTGAATGCTTCCCTCCATGTTTCTTGTTAAATAATTCTTTATTGTTGCAAGTATTACCTGTCTCCCTTTCCCCCCATTAACCCCCTATTTCTAAATAAGACATTTATACCACTATCTCTTGGTTTTTAGTTTTGGATATTGCTCTTGGGATATATGAGAATTTTAGCTCTCCTAATTAATTCACAGCAAAGTAGTATATTAAGATTACATTTCCTGCCCTAGCCAGTTTTGCTCAGTGGATAGAGCATCGGCCTGTGGACTAAAGGATCCAGGGTTCAATCCCAGTCAAGGGCATGTGCCTGGGTTGCAGGCTCAATCCCCAGTAGGGGGTGTGTAGGAGGCCACTGATTCATGATTCTCTATCATTGAAGTTCCTCCCTCTCTCCCTCTCCCTTCCTCTCTGAAATCAGTAAAACTATATTTTAAAAAAAGAAGCCTGAACTCAGGCTGCACCCTATCTGGCTAGAAGCCTGCTCTACCACTTTCTAACCTGACTACAACTTTTCCTCCTAAATACTGAACACTTGGAATGCATCTAATTAATATTCGGAGGGAGATTATCACAGTTTCCAAAAATATTTCATAATATGTGCCTTTGGATAGGTCATGTGCTGTCAAAGATAAGATTTACTAAATTAGGTTTACTAATTTATGCTAGATATAGCTAAGTATATTAATTCTAGACTCTTGATAGATACACTTCCATAGAGGTATTTATTTCAACAGTATTCTCTTACGGGAATTAACTCATAAATTACATAATCCAGCGGCCACCAATCGGTGATCGAGGTCCAAAAGGTTGTCGACTGCTGATATAGTCATAATTTTAAAATTTAAAACTAACACAAAACAAGCCATAACTAATGCATGAATTCAGAATAATTTCTAAAGCAAAATGGCCTGTCACTAAATTTCTGAAATCATTCTTTAAAAACTACCTCATCACTCCAAACCAGCTGAAATGCTGTGAACCGATAGCAACTAAATTTTATAAGGCATTGTTTTCATTTTCTATTTCTATTTTTTAGTTCGTCAAAATCAAAGCTGTAGAGCATTATCCTCATTAAGAAGATGAGAAAAGCACACAAAGTTTAACTTGGATTAACTGACGTTGGAGAAAAGTATGGAGGAGGCCGTACTGTCTCCTGATTCTAAACGTCTTTCTTTCTTCAATCTATTATGCTTTGCTATAAACGATGACAAGAGCATACGTTTACTGAGAGCTTACCATGCGCCAGCACTGTTGTAAGAAATTCTCACAAAAAGCTTAGGAGGAAGGCAATCTGCCCCAGCCACACATCTAGGGAGAGAAGCCACGAGTCAAACTCATAGGTAGAGGAGGCAATGGAGGAGGCAGGGCAACACCACATGTGTGGTTTCTAGGAACAAAGAGAAGAGACTATTTCAAAGAGGAAGTGATCAACTGTTCCTGCTGCTGCCGAGGCCAGGTGACTGACAACTGACCACTGGATGTCACTGGAGACCCGATGAGCTCACTGCAGTGAAATAGCCTAGGGGCCAAAGCCTGTCTAGGTTCAGCCAAGCCTGGGCGGGAAGAAATGGAAATCATATTACAGACCATTTTTTAGGACTTTGCTTAAAGAATAGAGTAATGGGGTGGTCACTACTACAGTACAAGGAAAAGGGGACTGAGATCCAAGTGGGTTTTTCTTTCAGTTATTTTTACAACAGGTAGAAGTAGGCTCATCAGACATTTAAGAGCTGCTCTATAAATGTCCAGAATGAACTGCTATTCTGACGACCAGAGGTTACAGTGCTGTAATGCTGAACCTTGCTTCTTTTCTCTCTAAACATTACCTCGCCATCTTTCTCCAATGTCATCAGCATTTTTAATAAAATACTTTAACAAACAGTCCTTCATAGTTCATAATCTCTTTCTCTATACACACACACACACACACACACACACACACACGCAACTGGAACGACGGTACAACCGGAATGACCAGTTGCTATGATACCCACTGTGGAGGCCAACCAGACCAATCAGGGCCCGATCGCGCCCACCCCTCCTCCCCCCCAACCTCTCTCCCCAGATAGCTGGCTAACCTTCTACGTCCCCCTCAACCCCCCGCGTAATGGCCACCATCAGGGCAGGCTGGCTGACCCCCACCCATGAACAAATTTGTGCACTGGGCCTCTAGTTTAGTTATAATTGCTAAGGACCAGGTGTCAGTGGATTAAAGCAGAAGATTGGGTTTAGAAATGAAAGTTCTGTTGTATGAAAGTCTCTAATGCTATTTATACCTGATATAGTCTGGTTTGCTTTTAAATGAAAGTTAAGGAAGTTTATAAGTATATGTCTAAAGGACAGGAATAAGTGTATAATAAAATCTGGTAAAGCAATGAGAACATCAGGACTTGAATTGAGAACACCTATCATTAGTGCTGGCTCTTCACTTACTGGCTGGAAGACTTTGGACTCCTTAACCTTATTCAATTCTGATGACCTATCAATAACAACATAACACTTATTGAGGATGACTCTAAAAATTTTAGTTTTGTCAATTTATTTAAATACAACTCTAGAATGTTATAATCACCACTTTATATAAGAGAAAGCATATAACCTAGAGAGGTAGAATAACTCATCAAAACTCACATACAATTAGAAAATAGTAGAATCTGGAATTGAATCTGGGCTTTCTAACTCCAGTGCCCCTATCCTGGCATTGGAATGATACCACCTATCACATAGGTGTGGTAAGAACAATATACACGAAAGAACTTTATAAAGTTTATGAGTTAAAATTGGTTAAAAAAAAAAAAAGATGGTAGCAAATTCCTCAAAGCATATCTATACTGAGAATTAAAATCCTTACAGTACCATGGCAGACAGCCCTTCGGTCTTGCTCTCGGGTTAGAAGAAAAAAATCCCACCTTTGGCTAGAAAAATATACAATTTATTCCATGAAAATGATAGCATAAAGCATGATCTCTCACAGGTCAAATCAGTAAATATTCCAGTTTAAAAGCCCCATGAAAACAAGAGACTCAGCTTCTTTCTTCCTCTTACATCTTTGCCACGTCTTCCTCTTCTGTCAAACACCAATATCTTGGTTTAAAACCCTCAGATCTGTAATGCTGTTATCTACTTCCTTTTTCTCTCCAAATCCTCTATGCCAGTGGTTCTCAACCTTCCTAATGCTACGTCCCTTTAATGCAGTTGTTGTTTGGGGTCACTACAACATGAGGAACTGCATTAAAGGGACGTGGTGAGAACCACTGCTCTATGCCCACTGGAGTCTGTTTCAATTCCCAACTTCAAAGTTATATTCATTATTAGCTCATGCTTTTAATCTTCTCGTCTTCTTTTTTTAAATGTATTTTTATTGATTTCAGAGAGGAAGAGAAAGGGGAGAGAGAGAGATAAAAACATCAATGATAGAGAATCAATGATCAGCTCCCTCCTCTACGCCTCCTATTGGGGACTTAGCCCACAACCTAGGCATCTGCCCTTGACCGGAATCAAACCCGGGACCCTGTAGTCCAAAGGCTGACACTCTATCCACTGAGCCAAACCAGTCAAGGCTAATCTTCTCTTCTTTACCTAATCTCTCATTACTTCTTTTATAAAAACCACTTAGCCTCTGATCACACTTTTTTAAGATATAAATTAAACTCAGAACTTAAAAGTGTACAATTCAGTGGTTTAAAGTATATTCCCAAGATTCAACAATCATCTTCACTATCCAATTCCAGAACATTTCCATCATCTTAACCAGAAACCCTCTATCATTAGCAGTCACTTCCCATTTCCCTCTCCCTCCAGCCTCTGGCAACCACTAATCTACTTTCTGTCTCTATGGATTTGACAATTCCAGGCATTTCTATAAGAATATGTGACCTTTGGTGTCTGTGTTTCACTTATCATAATGTTTTCCAAGGTTCATCCATGTTGTAGTATGTATCAGTACTTCATTTCTTTTTACAGCTGAGTAATACTCTTATGACTATACCATATTGTTTACCCACTCATCAGTTGATGGACATTTTGACTATTAGGACTAACAATCAGTGTACCAGTTTTTATATGAACATGTTTCTAGTTCTCTAGAGTATTTACCTAGAGTGAAATTGCTATGTCATACAGTAACTTTATGTTTAACCTTTTAAGGAAGTGCCAAACTATTTCTACAATAGCCTTACCATTTGCCATTCCACCAGCAGTGTTATGTTCTAAACTTGCCAACACTTGCTATTGTCCTTTTTTTTTTATTACACCTTCCCTAGTGGGTATAAACTAGCATCTCATTGTGGTTTTGATTTGCATTCCCTAATGTCTCCAGTTAATTTTATTTTATGGGATTATATTCCTCTAATTCACTATCAGTAAACTTTTTCTGTGAAGGGCCAGTTAGTATTTTTTGCTTTGTGGGCCACATATAGTCTATATTACATATTCTCCTCTGTTGTTTATTTGTTTGTTTGGTTTTTAAACAGCAAAAACAAAAGCCATTCCTAGCTTGAGAACCATACAAAAATAGGCCTTAAACTGTAGCTTGACAAACTCGACTCTGATTGTTTCATAATTATTAGCCTTGCCTTCTGTATCAATGTCAATTTTGTTGAAAGGAAGATTAAAAACTATTTTGTATTCCTTCATAGTGATCTGCACAAAGCCCATGAATAGAAGAGGCTCTAAAAATACTTGAACTGAACTTCTTGCACAATGAATGTCCCTAATTTAAAAGAATATTATGTATCTTTCCACAAGTATTTATACAATATAAAGCTTCTAGTTTTTAAAATAATTACTAAGAGTAAAAAGTCATTTTTCTTTTGAAAGTGGGCAGCTTAACTAAGAATATTATAAGAAAAAAGTTTCATAATGCCCTTTGAATCAAAATTATATTTAGTCAGTTAACTTATTAAAATAACTTTCTAACACCAAATGTATTATAAGGACATACTTCTGAATCAAATATGTCTACACCTTAAAGCTACAAATAGAATTAAAATGATAGTAATATACTATGGCAGAACTTGTAACTTTATATATAGCCCACCAAAAATCGAAAGATGCATACTTTCAGCAAATATGAAAACCCAATAATTTCCACAACTGAATTTTACATTCTGGAAATCAAAGGCTGTTCATATACAAGTGCTCTGATACAGAATGAAACTAATGTTAAGAGACAGCAGACATAACTCTCTATTTCTGGGCAAGTCACTGAACGATTTTTGAAGCCCAGATTTTCTCATCTTTAAAAGTAGGAATCAAATAAATAAATAAGTAGTTCTCTGAGTCTTCATAGTTGTAACAAGTACTTTTCCTAATGGCCCTAATGACATCAAGGAACACGATGGTGATTCTCTTGGAAGGCTTTCTAGCAGGGGAACGGAAGTCAGCACAAACTGGTCTCACATTCTGAATGGCGTAAAGGTTAACCAAATGCATAAAAGCATGCAGACCGGTTTCCCAGGTCTTAGGAATCTAAGACCACATTCATTCTTTTGCGTCTTTAGCTTATTTTAGCTGAAAAAGAAAACAAAACAAAATCATGTACTAAACACTACACTGCCTGCTAAATATCCAATTGGAACTGACCGGTAACCTCAAAAATCAAATCAAAGTAAGTAGTAAAGTGGTTTTTTAAATATATTTTATTGATTTTTTTACAGAAAGGAAGGGAAAGGGAAAGAGAGTTAGAAACATCAATGAGACCAGTGGTTCTCAATCTTCCTAAGGCCGAGGCCCTTGCATACAGTTCCTCATGGGGTGGTGACCCCCAACCATGAAATTTTGCTACTGTTATGCATCGTGATGTAAATATTTGCATTTTCCAATGGTCTTAGGCGACCCCCGTGAAAGGGTCGTTCGACCCCCAAAGGGGTTGCGACCCACAGGTTGAGAACCGCTGAATGAGAGAGAACCATTGATCAGCTACCTCCTGCACACTCCCCAATGGGATGTGCCCACAACCAAGGTACATGCCCTTGACCGAAACTGAATCTGGGAACCTTCGGTCCGCAGGCCAATGCTCTATCCACTGAGCCAAACTGGTTAGGGCAGTAGTAAAGTTTTGATTTAACAGAAGAGATAATAAAGCAACGGTAACATCTAATATTCCATGATAAGTACTTCATTTATTTTAAATATATTTTTTGTTGATTTCAGAGAGGAAGGGAGAGGGAGAGATAGAAACATCAATGATGAGAGAATCATTGATTGGCTGTCTCCTGTATGCCTCCTACTGTATCGAGCCCGCAACCCAGGCAGGCATGTGCCTTTGACTGAAATCACTGGGGCACTTCAGTCTACAGGCCGACGCTCTGTCCACTGAGCCAAACCGGCTAGGGCTTGTGGTAAGTACTTTATACAGGCCATACCATTGAATTTTCATGAATATATGGTAGGGGTACTATTATTATCATTCCTGTTATAGCTAAAGAAAGTGAGTCTAAGAAAAGTATCTTACCAAAGGTAACAGACAGTAATTTGCATAGGTGGGATCAGAATTCAGGCACCATGACTCTATGACTACGCTGTTAACCTAAATTGCTGGTTTCTACGAAACCTTTCTCATACTTTTTTTTTTTAATGGAAAAGAAAAAAAACAAAAAACAAAACAAAATCCAAGAAATAAATTTTCAGATGTGTGTTTCATCTCATTTTCTTGCCATATCTAACTACTATAAAACTAAATAAAAGTACTTAATAACCAGAAGACCACACAACTAGGGTAATGAAGGATTGAGATAACATATCCTACGTGAGATAACATCCTATATAATAAAAGGCTAATATGCAAATTGAGCTAATGGTGGACCAACTGATGTGCACTGAGCACCAGAGGGCAGACGCTCAATGCAAAAGCTGCTCCCTGGTGGTCGGTGCACTCCCACAGGGGGAGCTCTGCTCAGCCACAAGCTGGGCTCACGGCTGGCGAGCGCTGTGGCAGTGGTGGGAGCCTCTCCTGGGGGAGTGGGCCTAAACCATCAGTTGAACACCCCCCAAGGGCTCCCAGACTGCCAGAAGGCACAGACGCGCTGACAGAGCCCCCCTCAAGTGCATGAATTTCATGCACCAGGCCTCTAGTAACCTATATTCTAATATCAGCTTCTTAATTCTTTCAAGTTCAAAATGAAGCCTTATTTCAGTAGGTCTCTTTGCTCACAGTGGTGGAATTACTTTATTTTTTAATTGATTTTTACACAGCGAGAAGGATGAGGATGAGGAAGAAGAGAGAGCGAGAGCGAGAGAGAGATGTGAGAGGGAAACATTGATTAGCTGCCTCTTGCACACCACCCAATAGGGATCAAACCACAGTATGTACCCTGATAGAGAATCAAACCAGCATGGGTTAACACCCAAACTGAGCTACTCTGGCCAGGGCTTCACAGGGTTATTTTCAGTAAACGAGTTAGTACCTTAAAAACACCCTTACAAATGTGCTAGCATGGAATAAGAACTCTATCTTTATCATTATTACCTTCTTTATCTGAGTTATTCTTTGCCTCTATTTCATGTATCCTGTGTTCTCCCCCAAATCAGCATATATAACCATCAACCTTGAATGAATCTTAAAAACCTCTCTTCATTGCTAGAGAAAATACCATTATGTAATTGATGCCACTAGTACAAATTCCTGAAATCTTATCTGAGCCCTCAGTATTAAACAATAATCTTTTTACCAACTACAGCTCCTTTTATCAAGTCCAAGCCATAGCTCCTTTTATCAAGTCCAGTCACTTTTCCTCCAGTCCTACTCAGAAGATAAAGTTGTCCCTCCTCACATTTATCATTAACTCTCCTACCTGGCCTCTATAATTCTCTGTCATGCAAGCTAGAAACATACAAGACATATTCTACTCTATTCCCATATACAATTAACAGCCAGGCTAGTTCTGTGAATTGTATCTCCCAAATGTTTCTCTAAATTGTTTGTCTTTTTCATCCTTATTACCACTGTGTTAATTAAGGCCTGCATCATGTCTTAGACAAATCCTTCCATAGCAAAGAGATTAAGGAGAATCAAGAAAATGCAAATATCAGAAGCTGAGGGAGATGTAATATTATGATTGCTTTTCATCCCCCAATCCTGTATCCCTCGAATCCATCCTCCAATGATCTATTTAACACACAGTTCTATTGTGGTTCACCTGCCTAAAATCTTTAAATAGGATATACTACCCTCTCCCTATGAGTTTGTAACTTTTTAGGTTAATAGACCAGCCCCTCTTCCCACCAACCAGCGATGTACTCTAGAAAGCACAAGAACTTCTTGAAATGCTATGCAAAAACAAAACAAAACTATTTTTCTTAAGTATAAGTACAATTTTATGGAGGGGGAGAGAGCCAAATACGTGGTCCAAAATTTTCAAATTCTCAATGGGATCTATGACCCCCAAAAGGTTCACTCTTCTAAGGATAAGGCCCAAACACATTACCAGGCCTGTGAAATGTTCCATGATCTGGCCCCGATCCATGTCCGCCTCACCAGCTGTCCCTCTGTGGGTAGATACCAAGAGTTGGTGTGAAGCGGACATCTGTTATTTTTGCATGTCTAGTATCTCTTCCTCCTCCTTTTAGAACAGCCTCCCGACTCTCTGTTGGAAAATAACCCTTGTTTCCCTCACTGAAGTTTTGGTGGAAATGTCAATCAAGGTGTCCCATTCTCCAATGGGCGTGGGAGACATCTCACCCAATCTCCAGCCAGGCTGATCAGGTGGAATTCCCTAAACTGAAGCTTGACGTGAAGATAGAAATCGTTAAAGCTGATTCATTCTGACCGTGGTACACTGCTTGTTCCCGCTACCTGAGGTCTCAACCCCTGAAAACTCCCCTGGTTCTCCTCAGACTTCCTGAAATTTGCAAGTTCATTTGTGCTCAACCATTTTAACCATTTGTTCATCCATTTATTAGAAAAGTATTAATTAAACTATATGATGGTTAGCTGTATATGTCAACTTGGCTAGGCTATAGTAACCAGATATTCAAACACACACTAATCTGGGTGTTGCTGTGCAAGTATTATGTAAATAACACCTATGTGGTAGCATCTGCAATCAGGTGACAGTAAGGAGATATCGATAATGTTGAGGAGGCCTCATCCAATCAGCTGAAAGACCTTCAGGGAAACAATGAGGATTCACTGAAGATTTTGACCCCAAGGCTGCTAGAGTTCCCAGCTGATCTGCCCTACTGATTTTGGACTTGGTAGCCCCTATAATCACATATTCCAGTTCCTTAAACTAAGTCTCTCTCTCTCACACACACAAAATGTGTATATGTATATGTATCGTGTGTGTGTGTGTATCCTCCTGGCCTGTTTCTCTGGAGAACCCTAACACAAACACCTACTACAGTGGTGCTGAGAACAAAATCTGTTTCTGTTGCTTGTACCAAAAAAAATCTTAAGTACATTTATGTACTGTATGTCACTGTTTGAGGAGGACAGAGTCCCCAAAGAGTTCACTGTCTCACACAATATGCTAACAGTTTAAGATCAAAACTGGGGGTAGAATTTAAGTTCTAAACCTGAACTTTTTAGATCAGCGGTCACCAACTGGTGGTCCATGATGTCCATAAGGTTGGCGACCACTGTTCTGGACTCCTTAAAGTACGGGGAGTTGAAAAATGAAGGCGTGCTTGAGAAAGGGTGCCGACAATTGCTGTGCAGGTTCCTTTCCGTCAGGGATCAGTAAGCTGTGACCAGCAGACCAAATCTGAGCCCCTGCCTATTCTTGTGTGGCCTGTAAACTAAGTGTGGTTTTTACATTCTTACATGTTTTTTTTTAATCAAAAGAAAAACAGTACTGCATGACACATAAAAATTATGTGAAGTTCAAATTTAAGTGGACACAGCCATGCTCATTTGTTTACATATGTGGTCTATGGCTGCTTTTGCCCTTTAATAGCAGAATGGAGTATTGCAACGGAGACTGTATGAACCTAAAAACCTACAGTATAATAAATACTGGCCCTTCCAGAAAAGTGTTTGCTGACCCCTGCTTTAGTTCATTGGAGAAAGCATTAAAAGGGTGAGATATATGTTAGAAAAGAGAGTAAAAAATTTGTATTATTTATTAAGTACTTACCATGTAGAAAATACTGCTTTGAGCATTGTACATATATTAATACTTTTAATCTTCGCAACGTACCTATTAAGTGGAGAATACCATCCCATTTTATAGAATGAAGCAGAGGCTAACATAAACTTGCCCAAGCTCAACATAAACTACAGAAGCAGGACTACAACCCAGGCAGTTGGCTCTAGCATCCGTGTGGTTAACCACAACACCACACTGCTTTATCACTCATCTTGTCTATCGAATCTGTCTTGCATTAATGATGTTGATTTCCCTTAGAATGAAGTATGACACTCTACAGATAAACCAACACTGGAATAAATGACGTCTGTGGCATGCACTCCTGAGAGAACTGGAAGGATTACAAAGACCTCTGTCCATCTTCTCTCGTGGAGGCAGGAAGCTGAGGAATTCAACCCCCTTAGATTCAATCATTGCCTTTGCTCAAACCATCCTGGAACTCAGAAGCTCAGGCAAGCTTCTAGATGCAGGCTAAGATAAAGCATGTTCTCGTCTCAAGTGTCTTGCCTCATCATCAATTAAATAAAATCTCTGAACTGTGGAGCCAGGATATGGATATTTCTCAAATCTTCTCCATTAATTCTTTTGTAGAGCTCAGCCCAGATTGAGAGCCACTCTTTTTCTCCATTCAAGGAGAAGAAGGGGGGTTAAAAAAACACAGGTGATGAGAAGAGCAAGGGTAGAGATGGAGGAACTTGACAAAACTTATGTATGAAAATGGAGCTTTTATTCAGTGTCCCACCATGCTAGTAAAGAACACTTCTACTCTTCGTGTATCACCTCTATATCTAAAAACTTAAAGGAAAAAAAAGCAGCTATGAAAACAAAATTATTTTAATTATACTTTGAATAGGAAAATTACTGCATAAAGAGCTAGTAAAAATTACTTGATGCTTTCCTAAAAAGCAGTTTGCTTTTTGTTGGGACACAAAACACAAAATCCGCCACTTCTACATGCAGTGGAAATGTGTACTATAAACAAACCTACTAAGAACCTTTTCCACCAGATGCCTGCACTGAAAGTCTTATAGGGTACTAATTTATCACAATACTTTCTCATTAAAAAAATGAGAAATAGTAAAATGGAAACATTTACAAACACCAATGCCTATCACACATTCTACTTTTTATAATCAACTAGTAGTCTGCCGAGTGTTTCAGCAGGAGGTGGGCCTGTGCTTGGCTGCTCCCCAGAAGCCCCCCGTGGTGACACAGGGCCTCCCCTAGGACTGGAGGACTCGAGCGGGGCTGAGGAGACTGGGCGCCACCATCTTGTGGCTATGGGCACTGGCATCTTTGTGATGGAGTGATGGTTAATTTGCACATTACCTTTTTTTTTTTTTTTTAAAAGGATAGGATAATAAACTCACATGAACATTTATTTTTTTCTGAGCCAGATCGGGGGTGGGGCAGGGGGCAGGGAAGGGGAAGGGAGGGAGGAGGCTCCCGTGAGCCGACTCCAGCCGCGAGTTCCGAGCATCTGGGCAGCGGAGGGATTTGGGCTCCCGGGCAAGGACACCCAGCCAAGAAGGGAGGGAGGGATGGAGGGAAGGAAATGAGAAAGGGAGGGGCGGGTGGGGGGGTCACATTAACATTTAAATAATATCAAACGCCCTCCTTCTGTGGACTATTCATTTAAATGAATTTGAAGTTTTTGAGATGGCTTCAAGCTTCAGAAAGCCAAGAATTAGGCAATGGCGGTGGTAAAGCAGTTTCTAAGCAGTCACACAGGCTTGGCCAAAGGCTTAAAGTCATAAGGAGCTATGGCTGAAGCGTGGGTTGTCATGCTTGCTCCTGTCATTCTGAGTAAAGGAAGTAGTTTCATGTATAGTCACAAGATGGTCAAGTTAAATTCTGCAATAAAGAATAAAATCTGCCGAGACCGGTTTGGTTCAATGGATAGTGTCGGCTTGCGGATTGAAAGGTCCCAGGTTTGATTCTGGTCGGGGGCATGTGCCTTGCTTGCGGGCGCATCTCCACTGTGGGGTGTGCAGGAGGCAGCTGATCGATGTCTCTCTCATCGATGTTTCTGACTTTCTATTTCCTTTCCACTCTGTAAAAAAATCAATAAAAATATTAAAAAAAAAAGAATAAAATCTCCAACCTGGTTAAATGGCAAGCCTCAATAGACAAAATCACAAGTGAGATGCCTATTTTTTAAAACATACCATGCGAAAAAAAGTACCACTATCATGTGGGAAAACAGCTGTTTATCCACTTTGCTAGATGAAGAACCATAACCAAGCCCCAAGGCAAGGGGAACCTCTGTGAGGAGCGTAATAAGCTGGCTGCGATGACAACTCAACTCTAAGAGGCTACTCTCAGGAAACAGTCCTGTCTCAATGGCCCGGGTACTGAATATCATTTGTTATCTATACATATAAAAGCCTAAGTGACCGTTATGACCAAACAAATGGAATGACCAAAACAACTGGAATGACCAGAACGACCGAATGGCTGATAGCTATGATGCACACTGACCCAGACCTTGGTGCTAAGGGTCCTAACAGCCCTGAATCTGGTTCACCCGCACCCCGGACCCAGACAGGAAGGAGGAAAAAGCCAGATTCCTTGTGGAAACAGCCAACGGTTAGCTCGCTGCTGGGGCCAACCTCTCGTGGTCCCTCCTCCTGGCTGGCCAGCCCCCCTGATTGTCCGAAAAGGGGGGGAGAGTGGCTGGCCAACTTTCCACACTCCCTCCCCCTGGCCAGCTGGCCAACCGCCTATAGTCCCTCCCCCAGCAGGCCGCCCCCCGCCTCTCGATTGGAACCCAATCACTGGTCAGGCCAAGGGACCCCACCTGCACACAAATTCATACACCAAGCCTCTAGTATTTATTATAATTAGCGATAAACCGACTTCAAGAACATTAAGACCATTTGAAAGTCTCACTCAAGCATCTGTCTAAAATAACAAGGTTAGCTCATGAGAGAATAAGCTGCTTCAAAAAATTAGTGTTTTTTTCCTAAACTGAAAAACCTTTCTACTTTGATAAAGCATTAATTTTTTTCAATGTTTAATGGTTTTCCATAAAGAAATATGCTTGAATTCTGCAAACACTAATCAGATTGAGAATCTATAAAAATCAGGTGCTGATTCACAGAAGTGCTACTTAATATAGTATCTACTCGGATATTTTTGGAGCTTTACGAGACTGTAAGCCTCAGAGAAATGCCTGAATAATTCTGAAGACAATGTAAAGAAACTCTGTAAAAATTAGCAGGAACCTATAAGATATCTAAAATAAGGACATTACCAGAAATGCAAAAAGAGATAATATATCTCCTTCCAAAAGAAATAAAAGTTAGATAGCAGAGAGAGTATATGCCTAAGATCTTCAATCAATAAACCCAACGTTAAAAGGCATCTCTGACAGAAATGTGTGGTTCCAGATATTCCCAGAAAGCTCCCAGCTCAAGAGCTTACTTGTTCACTTTGCAAGTCAAGTGCTTTTAGAGTTCTGAATCACTGCCAGGCAATAAAAGGTCTCAAGCCCAAACATGAAAATCCTCAAAAATCTGTATTATTCCAATCTAGTTAAAATACATGTCCTTGTCTTTTTAAAAAAGAAAGAAAAACCCCAGGGGGGGGGGAACCACACCCAAAACTGGCCAAACTTAAAACTGTAACTTGTAATCTGAAAAAAATATATATATATAAGCACATCTGCTTTCTTAATGTAACATTTTCTATATCCAGATATAATAGTCAAATAAAGAAATGAAAAAGAGGAAAAAGCCTAAAGAAAGCCTCAAGCATATAAAGTGCTTCCAATTCTTAAATAACGCAGTAATTCTGCTACCAATGGAAATTTATGGTACAGAAAAACACAAGCAAACCAAAATGTATGCCAAAAACAAAAAGCCTAGGAAACAACAGGTCTTTCACTAGGAGAATGAATAAATTACTGTACATCTGACCGCAGAATATTGCTAAAAAATAATAAGGTAGAATTATATATAGTGATATGAAAAGATGACCAAAATACTTCAGGCAAAAAAGCAATCTGCCATAGTTAAAGGTCAATCTATTATTCTTTAACAAATATTCACATTAACAGTGGAAGTCCTCGGGGAAAGGGACTTTCTTTTTCTAAGTTATACATACCCAAAATATTAAAATTCAAATGTAATGATATTCACATTCACAACACAGCTTTTATAATAAAAAAAAATAAAAAACTATAGGGAATCATTTAAAGAAATGATGGCAACTTCACTTAACGGAATACTATATACATTGATATTATTTATCCATTGGATATGACGCTACTAAAATCGATTTTTTCATGAAAAACTCACAATATATTTCTACAAGAGAGCATAAGGTATTATGCATCTGATCTCTTTTTTTAAAATAAAAAATATATGCATTGAAAAATCACTGGGAAATGTGTATGTTAATAAGCTGGGAGTGATTTTTCTTTTCACTTATTAGTATACATTCTCAACAGGGGCAATATTGCCCCCAAGTGGGTGAAAACTGGCTCTTGGGAGGAAAAACAAAAAACAGAACAAAAATCCCTTAACTCTTTAGGTGTATAAAACATAGTTTAGCCGAGACCGGTTTGGCTCAGTGGATAGAGCGTCGGCCTGTGGACTGAAGGGTCCAGGGTTTGATTCCGATCAAAGGCATGTACCTTGGTTGCGGGCACATTCCAAGTGGGGGACGTGCAAAAGGCAGCTGATCAATGTTTCTCTCTCACTGATGTTTCTAACTCTCTGTCCCTCTCCCTTCCTCTCTGTAAAAAATCAGTAAAATGTATTTTAAAAATAAATAAATAAATAAAACAGAGTTTAATATACAATAAAGGAATACACAGTACAATGGTGGTATGAAAATTTCATAAGGGGGGCAGTTAAGAAAAAAATACTTAAAAAGGCTGGAAGGGGGGGGAGCAAGTGATAATAAAGAAGTTGAAAAACACTGCATCAGAATCATTAGTGGGGTCTCCTGGAGACGTAAATTACAGATTCCTGGCCCTCCTGCAGACGTAATAAAATCAGTATTTCTATGGATGCTAGTGGCTTTTATCAAAGAAAGCACCTTTATATCACTCCATGTAAAAATTTCAAGAAATCCAGACACAGAGGTTTTAATTTGGTTTAAAGAAAAATTTTAAATTTTATGTTAACATGAAAAACATAAAATAACCCAAGTGCCCAGAAATCTAGGAATCCTTGCTAACCTCCTCTCTTTCCTTTAAGAAACTTGAAGATTCAAATTTCTTCACAAACCAATCAAACACACCCTATTACTCATTTCTGTACTGCGCATAAGGCAATGTGAAGAATATACAAGAAATAAGCAATGTTCATAAATTATGCCATTAAGTTCACTTTAATCTGCAAAAACCAGCATTAAAATCTAGCTTTCTCAAGACACCATTATTCACACAGAAACGCAGGTTTTAATCCCATGATGAAAATTAAACAAGTTAGGGAACCAAAATCACTACTGGGTAATAACTGGGATGCTCAATGCTCTAGTTCACATACTTATTTGGCATGTCAGTCTGTCCCTACACCAAATTACAAATCTCCCATGTTCAATACTGAGTCTAAAACATTAAACCACAAATGCCAAGATTTATTGTGTACATAAGAAATGAAACCAACTAAGTGCATAGCTACCAGTCCCACTTAACAAAAGGAGAATACATAGGGTTAGTCAAAACAGTGAGTGGATGTAAAGCATAAGCTATTGCTCTAGTCCATAGCAATCTTCTACTCCCAATTTCTTACACACATCACTGCCAACTTGTTGGTTGTAATAACAATAATAATATCTGAGTGCTTTTTGTATGCCAGGCGTACTTATTTAGTCCTCAAACATATATAAGAAAAATGGGTACTGTTCTTTTTCTATTTTACAAATTAAAAAAAAAAAAAGACAGGGAGACATAGAGGTGAGGTAACAACTGATCGGTACTATATGCAAACTTCCATAGAGTGTTTTGCCTGCTGATCACAAATACATTCTTATGACCAAATATTCAAAGTGAGACTTGGTATATTATTCATGTTAGTAAGTTTATATCCAAAATTAAGTAATTATCCATAAAACAGTCTATAAATTAATGTAACTGAGGCAAATCTGAGTTAGAAGAATCAAACAAAATTCTGTCTTCCTATCAATGGTAAAATACTTTTTCCAATCTCATTCCCTACATCCAGGAAATGGCAACCTAATTTTGCTTATTTTTAAGTACAGATTTTATCATTATATAATTCCATCTCAGGAATACACTGTTTCTTAATTCACTTGTAAAGCCTTTATCTCTTAAGAATCTTCATCTTAAAAGCTTTACTAAATTTAATTTCATATTCTATAATAAATTCATTTTAGACCTTTCATTTTCTAATTATAAGATATATGAATTATGTATAAAGTTCAGAAAAGAAGTTTAAGGAGAAAAATAAATCACCTGTAATCCCAATTTAAGATAACTTTGATCCTTTTGGCATTTCCTTTCAGCCTATATTCTACATATGAATAAACATTTTGTAAAAATAAGAACTACAATCATACTACGAAAACATTGATAATCAGCTTTTTCTCCCATAACAAGAGAGACGATTTTAAAGATAGTGCAGACAAATGCAATTACATGACTGATTTTCTACAAAGCACTTTGGACCAAAAAATAGTTTGTTATACTGTGAAAATTAACCACAAGACGGAAACGTGATGATGGGTCCTTCATCTAAAGAATGCACTTGCATTTACAAGTATTTGAATGTTTAAAAAAAATCATTTTACAATTCTGCTAATTAAGTAGGCATTTTCTTTGCACTACTAAAAAATTTCACAAGTCCATCTTCAGCACGTCAACACAGAAGACATTAAACACATGGCTATGGAAGTGTTACGATTGCAAAAGATCAAAACAGTGACAATTCACTGTAGACACAAGCTGGGCCCAGCACACCCGAGCCTAAGCAGAACCAGCTAAGAACACCACAAGTGATGATTCTTTATTTCCAGTGTCAAAGGTCTATTGCTTACATACACAGCAAGCAGATGGCCCTGAGTGTGTCACAATCTCAAACTTGTTCTGTGTGACAGAAGTCCAAGTCCAAAGCATAATGGGAATAAGAGAATAACTACATCGTCTGAAACCTTCCAGTTCAAGGTTTCAACAGCAGATTTTGGTTGACCCTTGAATTAGAATGCTGTCATATTCCAATGTAAAAAATTATGACATTTGAATATAAGTAAGAAGTTCCTAAACATTTATTTAAAATTCAAAGGGATGTTTTACAATGGAGTTTGTCCACAGTGTGCTATTCATAGGAATCTTTTCAAACAGTATACTATTTGACCAATTTTGTTACTTAAGTTCCAGATTTATAATATGGATGTAAAGAAACACCATCAAAATAACTTAATATTGGAAATCTAAACAAACAACTAAATATGGGTTTGAGACGTAAGATTCAACTTCCGAACTCACTTGCCTGTGGTTTGTAAGTTAATCTGTTTTTGTCTTTTGTTTATTTGTTTGTTTGTTTTTAATTTCAGAGAGGAAGGGAGAGGGAGAAGGAGAAGGAGAGGGAGAGCCTCCTGCACACCCCTAATGGGGATCAATCCCGGAACTTGGACATGTGCCCTGAGCAGGAATTGAACTGGGATCTCCTGATTTCTAACTCTGCATTCAACCACCAAGCCACTCTGGCCAGGCTAATCTGATATTCTCAAATAATTACATTTATAAAAGTTCCACCACATGAACCTGGTAGTTTATATGCAGAACCTTCTGAAGCATGAAAATCTCATACCAGGGGGTTATGTATGTCATTACTAAACTGATTATACAGGGAAGGGCAAAAATAGGTTTACAGCTGCATGTGAAACAGAGTTTATTATTATTTTCCATATGAACAACTGTAAACCTACTTTTGCCCCACCCTGTGTGATTAGAATGGAGAGCAGAGGGGTATGACAAAAGAGCAGTCTCAATGCTATCATATAGAAATCTAATAAAACACACACACAAACAAAAAGAGTAGTTTGAGGATATCAAGAATCAAAATATCATATAAAGTTATGTTTTATAAATGTGTCATATTATAGCCTTAGTCTCAGACATCTATAAACAAATCCTAAAATATGTCTTTCAAAATCAGCCCTCTTTATTCTAAGTTTATTGTACTTTCTACTCAAACCAACATAACAGATCCCTACCATCATGAGTATCATGATTTGTGAGAGTCATCAAATTGTCTCTGAAGGTCCCTATAAGCCACCATATTAACCTACAGGGTTCTTTCTGCCCATTCAACATTAATTTACTTCCTCATAGATTCACACTTCACCAATTTCATTTTTTTTTGGTAAAAATAAATTTATTTCCCACAGTCTAGCATAGCAACTTCCACCTGCAAATCCCATAAACACTTCCTTTTGCAACCTTCCACTAAAATAGTTTCTTTCAATCTCTTGATTATCTGCATCTACTTTCATCCATGGTATCCATTACTGTTTGGCATTCATTTAAAAGAATTCTAATCTTAAATTTATTAAGATACTGAATCATTGAAGAATTAGAAACTGTATAAATATGAAGTTTGGAGATTCATATTACTAGTCTGTCCAGGTATTAACATCAGTTGAAAATAATACTTATCACATTATGTATTTAACCCTATTAAATTATCAGTTCATATTTCTGAACAAACCACACTTGGTTGTACTAACAGAAAACAGAAACACATGCCCCCCACACAAGTGAAATAGAGATTGGATGGTCAACTACTGTTTGCTACATAATTATTTCAACTACTGTTATATTATCTCATTTCAACTACAGTGAATGTTTAAGTTTTAAAAATGTAAGAGCTACAAACAGAACCAAACGATAACATCCTGAATGTGAATAGAAGGGTCTAACGCAGATATAACATTACAGACTTATAACATTACATACTACTTAGTTAAAATCTAAGGGGAAGAGCCAAAACCGGTTTGGCTCAGTGGATAGAGCATCCGCCTGTGGACTGAAAGGTCCCTGGTTCGATTCCGGTCGAGGGCATGTATCCTGGTTGTGGGCACATCTCCAGTGGGGAGTGTGCAGGAGGCGGCTGATCAATGTCTCTCTCTCATCAATGTTTCTAGCTCTCTGTCCCTCTCCCTTCCTCTCTGTAAAAATCAATAAAGTATATTTTTTTAAAAAAATCTAAGAGGAAGTGATGCTTTCCATGTCTGTTTTTATTTCCATTTAAGGATTTTACTGTGTGATTTAAGTAATTTAAACCACCCGCGAGAAGAGGAAGTTTTGTACAGAGAAAAAGAAAGGTGGATTCAATTGTTTGTGAAAATTTTTCTGGACTCAGCTGAAAGAAAAATGGTGTGCTGCACTGAAGAAAAATTGAGTTAAAGGCTGGTCTTCTATCATTCACCTGCTGACCCATTTATTCACTAAAATTCATATTCATTCATTCATATCTGAAATGAATATTAATTCATATTCATTCATTCATGTTTGTAATGCAAGCAAAATACAAATATTTATTGATCATCTATTTTAAGCTTTTGTATGGCAGTCCCTGCTTCGGGTAGTTTGCTGTCAGCAATATCCTATCTAATAAAGAGGGGATATGCTAATTGACCCTCACACCGTCACAAAGATGGCAGCGCCCACTGACAATAAGGAGGGAATATGCTAATTGCCTGCCCCACCCTCAATGCTGGCAGCACCCAGAGCCACAAGATGGCGGCGCCCAGTCCCCTCAGCCCCAGTAGGGTGGCAGGCTCCATGTCCCTGCCTCCGGAGTCCCCCAGTCCCCCCTGGCCTCCAGCCGCCCAGGGCTGCCTGAACCTTAGATAACCAGGGCTGGCCAAGGCCTGCACTGCACAGTGGCAGTAGCAGAGAGATGATGGGGTATCGCCTTCCCCTGATTGCTGAGGGCTCCTGGACTGTGAGAGGGGGCAGGCCAGGCTGAGGGACTCCCTGCCTCCAGTGCATGAATTTTTATGTACCGGGCCTCTAGTTCTCGATAATTAGAGTTTGTTAATTTCCACAGATTATAAAATTACTTTGCTTTTCATCATCTGTAAAAAAAATGGACAATATCTATTTCAAAGAATTGCTGTGCAGATTAAATGAGATGTAAGGGCTTTAACTTCAAGAAAAGGCCCTAGTGGGATTTATGCTCTTTTATTTCAATTTTTTGGCATTAGAATAGAAAGTCTATTCATGTTTCACACACTTCATATGTCACCTCACATAAAAAGTATTTTTTTTAAATTTCAGCTTTACTGAAGTATAATTAACATATAAAATTGTGAATTTTCTTATTAATAGTATATCATGAGCCATTCAATCTTATTCATAACTTATTTTTCCTGCCAAAATGCAAGCAGACTTCTAAGAATTTAAGAACATACATTCTGGGAAGGCCACAAATGCCAGCATAATGACAGTGCCAAAATGGCCCAAACCAGGGACGCTTCTACTCTCAGCTCTGGTTGGGGGGTGGGGGGATGGACGAGGGAAGGGTAATCAGCCCTAAGGGAATGACTGTAGTTCTGATTTCTGTTGACAAATAGAAATATCTTCAAACGAATTCAAAATAAACTCAACTAGGATGTTATAGTTTGAAACATTAAATTACTGTTTTGACTACCTGAGATCCCTTCAGTAAATGAAGTAGCACTCAGTTGACCAAATCGGGGCTTCTGAAGTTCATTCGGAAAACACAGTATTTATAAAAAATAACACACACTATCCCCAATATTATGTGCTATATTTGCTTATTACAGTCAAATGCTGCTTTATGATGGGGACAGGTGCTAAGAAATGGGTCATTAGGAGATTTCTGTCATTGTGCAAACATCACAGAGTGCACATAGGCTGCACTTATAAAACCTAGATGGCACAGCCTCCGACCCACAGAGACTATAGACTCTAAGGCTACACATCTGTACCATAGGTAACTGTAATACAAAGGTAAATATTTGTATATCTAAACATAGGAAGGACATGACATAGAAGATGAAAAATGGTGCACTTATCATGAATAGAACGTGCAGGACTCCGAGTTGCTCTGGGTGAGTCAGTCACAGAGTGGTGAGTGACTGTGAAGGCCGAGGACATTACTGCACATAACTGTAGACTTTTTTTTTTTAATAAAGTGCATATTTGCTACACAAAATTCTAAAATAACAT
Organism: Lasiurus cinereus; assembly: GCA_011751065.1. Classification (NCBI taxonomy): domain Eukaryota; kingdom Metazoa; phylum Chordata; class Mammalia; order Chiroptera; family Vespertilionidae; genus Lasiurus; species Lasiurus cinereus. The sequence continues at coordinate 5,375,097 of JAAGEH010000027.1, forward strand.
GAGATTAAATCAAATGCAAGGCAGAATGATGCAATCAAGAAACAGTGAACAAGTGATATGAGAGGCTCCTGCCACGTAACCTGGCATGCTGTTTTACAGCAGACTTTTTTATTAGTAGGAAGAGTATACATACTCTAAAATAACAATAGTATAGTAAATACATAAGCCAGCAACAGTTCACCATGATCAAGTATTCTGTACTGGACATAACTGTATGTGCAGCAGGCTTGTTTACACCCGCATCACCACAAGCACATGAGTAATGAATGCACTGAGATATGACTGTCACTGGGCAGAGGAATTTTTCAGTTCCGTTACAATTTGATGGCAGCACCATCATTGTAGATGTGGTCCATCTCTACAAAAATGGTGCGTGACCATAATTTTAAAATATTTTCAAATACACTTTTAAAGGAAAGAGATTTGAATAAAAATTAACACGGAATTTCTGAGTTTACAAAATATTTGAAAATTAAAAGAAATATTTAGAAAGGTATAACAACTTAGTGCTTTAAAATATGCAAACATCATGAAAGTATCACAAACCAATATGTAATGTTTACAAATTGGGAGTTGCTTCTTTTCTCAACTCATAATATTAAAGAAAGACAGTGAGCATATAATTCACAGCAGCAGTGAGTTTACTTATGAGTCAAAAAGAAATATTAATATCAGTCTTTAGGCTAATTTGCTTATGTATTATTCAGCCAAGTGGAAAGTACAATTAACAGAGCTAGAGCCAGGTACCAAAATGACTAAGAATGACATGAGCAAACTAATTTGTTTGTAATTAATAAATTAAGAGGAAGGGAGAGAAATACTAAAAGTAGTATTTTTTCTAAAGACCATACACTCAATATCCTATTTTTCATTGTTTCATATTTCACTGCCCTCCATCCTAAATTGCTTACCAAACTAGAAGTCTGTACTTTACTTTTCATCACTTCTGCTCACACAACTGATGTTTCTCAAGTCCAGTCACATTTCACAAACGCTGGAACGACCACACACTGAAGAACTGCCCTGTACATTGACATATTTTAAGATACCTCCAGAGGTACCAATGTCAAATGTGAGTGTTCCCTGTTAACTAAGAACTCAAAATGCTAAATAAATAAAACTTCCAAAGTTAGAAATGTGTCAAAGGAATAGCTTAAACATGTTTTTCACTAATGAAATAGTAACGGGAATTTTTACCTTTCACTTTTTAAAAATAGGTAGCAACAACCAAAGTGTACTGAGTCCTATTTCTCTCAGACCAGCAGTTCTCAACCTGTGGGTCGCGACCCCTTTGGGGGCCGAACGACCCTTTCACAGGGGTCGCCTAAGACCATCGGAAAATGCAGATATTTACATCACGATGCATCACTGTAGCAAAATTTCATGGTTGGGGGTCACCACCATATGAGGAACTGTATGCAAGGGTCGCGACCTTAGGAAGGTTGAGAACCACTGTCTCAGACGTTGCCTACCTCCATGGAACCTGTATCTTAGACTCAAATTCTCTTCTGGGTACACTAGAAGAGCTAGATTTTCACAACAGCGACTGCCAGCAAATCCCCTCAAAACTTTCCCTAGTCTCCTTTAAACTCTGATCTTGCTTTACCTGTATTACTACCAGCCTCCTTATATTAAGTCTCTTTCTTCCTCAATTCATTCTGAACTCTGTGGCTAGATTCAACTTCCAAAAGATGTCATTTCCCTCCTATCAAAACTTCTTGCACTTCTGAATAAAATCTATACTTCTCAATCTAGCATTCAATGAGTTCTAAAGCCTAGCCCCAATCTTTATGGCCTTAATGCCACATTGACTAATTATATAGGCTTAAGCTTCTGTCAAGTCAATCTCCTGTTCTCCAACTTGTCCTGAACTTTCTATCTTGGCTCATGCCATTCCTACCAGAAAGAATGTCTACTACCACCCTGGATGGGTAGCTCAGTTGGTCTGTGCTTGGTCCCAGTGTGTCAAGGTTGTATGTGCCACATCAGGGCACATAAAAGAATCAACCAATGAATACATAAATGAGTGGAACAACAAATCGATGTTTCTCTCCCTCTCAAAATAAATAAATAAATAATAAAAATCAGTAAGTGAAAAATATAAGCAAAAGGACTGCTATCACTCCCCTCTAGCTGCCATTGCTCTAGGCCATTTTGCATTGTCATGTAGGCAAGGCCACACAAACGACATCTCTTGCCCCACCCACCAAAATTGGCAAAACAAAACACACAAAAATAAATTTAACAATAGCTAGTTTTTATTAAATGCTACTACATGCCAAGCGGTCTTACACAATATTTCTAATCCTCTCAACAATCCTATGAAGTAGTTATTATTTCCCTTTTAAAAGATGAGAAAGCCAAACTTCATAAATATCAAATCATGCATATTTAGCAAGTTACCTTCAGTTCCATACACAGTAAGTTGCCTCAAATCACGGACTTAGTAAGTGGCAAAACAAGGATTTGAACCTAGGTTGTCTAACTCCAGAGCCATTGCTCTAAATACTAAGTATTTGTTTTTTGTTCTGAACCATGTGACTAACCCACCCATGTATCTGGAATAATTTAGTTTTACATAAGATTTACTACATGCTATGAGCTTTCTCATGTTTGTCATTTTAGTAAAGGGAAAACTTTAAAATGCCATTTCCTCCCAATAAAAAACAATGCTCAAATTGTAACTTCAAGGAATATCTTTTTATGGAACACTAGAGGCCTGGTGCAGTGGAGTCCCTTGGCCTGGCCTGAAGGATTGGGCTGAAACCAGCTGTCCAATGTCCCCAGAGAAGCCCCGGATTGTGAAAGGGTGCAGGCCAGGCCAGGGAGGGACGTGGGAGGGCTCCAGGGCATGTCCAGTCCATCTTGCTCAGTTCAGAGGGGCAGGACCCCAGCAGCAAGCTAACCTACTGGTTGGAGCATCTGCCCCCTAATGCACGTCATAGCAAGTGGTTGCACGGCCTTAACATATCATTAGCACATTACGCTTTGATTGGTTGAACGACGACGGAATGACCGGACACTTAGCTTATTAGGCTTTTATTATGTAGGATTTTTACCTAAACTATTTTCAAAGAAAATCATTCCAACCAACTTTTTCAAAAATGACTACAAATTACCAATCACACACTGATGGTTTTATAGATTATTAATAATCTGAGGATTTTGTGGTTCCCAACCCAAGAATTGTAAAAGATATCAAATTGGCAAAGATTGTAAAAACTAACCTACTCAATGCCATTGAAGGTGAAGTGAGACACACTCTTATACACAGGGTAACCACCCTCTGATCCAGTTATCCCACTTCTGAGAATCTATCCTAAAGAAAGAAAGAAAAACATACAAAGATGCAATCAAAGATAAATGTATTAAAATGTCTGCTTCAGTAGTATTTAAAACTCTAGGCCCGGTGCATGAATTCATGCACATTGAAAGGAAATTAATTAGGTGGCCAGTGGGACAAAATGAGGTGAGACGGGCCAGGCATGCCCTGGAGCCAACTTTCTGTGAGAACATTTCTGTTCTAGCCAACAACCTGGAGAGGCATCGGGGCTCAAAGGGTGTCTGCAGAGTGAGTGGGATCCCTCTGGCAGGTGGGGTCCCTCAGCCTGGTCTGCAGGGATTGGGCCCAAACCCGCAGTCTGACATACCCCAAGGGGCCCCAGAGTACAAGAGGACACTGCAAAATTGCTGTTGTTCAGCAGCTCCTGTGTTGAGCATCTGCCCCTGGTGGTCAGTGCACATCATAGCTACTGGCCAGACAAACAGTTGCTTAGGCTTTTATATATACAGATAGTAATACTATAAAGAATCAACTTAGCCCTAACTGGTTTGGCTCAGTGGATAGAGTGTCGGCCTGTGGACTGGAAGGTCCCAGGATCGATTGTGGTCAAGGGCATGCACCTTGGTTGCAGGCACAGCAAGAGGCAGCTGATCATTGTTTTTCTCTCATTGATGTTTCTAACCCTCTATCCCTCTCCCTTCCTCTCTGTAAAAAAATCAATAAGATATATTTTTTTAAAATATTAAAAAAAAGAATCAACTTAAAAATCTTACACTAGGTTGAACACAATATCCTGTTTAGAGAACAAAAGTAGTAGCAAAACAGTCTATATAAAAGCATAATTCCAATTTTTAAGAAGAAAAAAGTCTGTACATGCAAGAAAAAAACTAGAAAATGTACTAACTGTATTAAAATGTTAGTAATAATTATTTCTAAATGATAGGTTTATAGGTGATTTTAAATTACTTCTTTCATTTGTGTTCTTTGCAAAATTTACTACAATGGAACATAAATTACTTTAAACAGGAAAACAATATTTAAACAGTTATAGCAACTGAAAATGATCCTGAACCTAACAAGAACATATTGCATAGTTGGAACAGAAACTACATTTCCTAGTATAAAGAAATCAGCAAACTTGTTTTGTTTCCAGCTTCTATTACATTCACGTTTTCCTTTACATTGTGTAAAGAATGTTATCCATGATTCAACAGCATTAATGGAATTATACAGGCTCACTAAAAGTCAGCCAATACTCCAACAGAAAGCATCACAGTTAAGTGAACTGTTTTATTACTGTGTGCCTATTGAGATCTAGAGGCCCAATGCATGAATTCATGCACCAGTAGGGTCCCTGGGCTGGCTTGCAGGATCGGGCTAAAACTGGCTCTCCAACATCCCCCAAAAGGTCCCGGATTGGGAGAGGGTGCAGGCCTGGCCGAGGGACCCCACGGGTGCACGATCAGGGACGGGGAGGGCCACGGGAGGTTGGCCAGTGGGGAGGATCTGTGGGAGGGCTCCAGGGCATGTCTAGCCTGTCCCACTCAGTTCTGAGAAACGGGACCCCAGCAGCAAGCAACCTACTGGTCAAATCATCTGCCCCCTGGTGGTCAGTGCACATCATAGCGAGCAGTTGAACAGCCTTAGAATATCATTAGCACATTGCGCTTTGATTGGTTGAACGGCCAACCAGACACTTAGCATATTAGGCTTTTATTATATAGGCTATAAACTTCCAGTTAATCCTACCTTAAAATATGCAAAATAGAAAAATCAGAAAAACTATTCTCATTTTATAAATTAACTAAACATACTGTTGTTGCCTTATAAGTACATCACAATTAGGTCTGAAGTGGGAGGAGGAACTTGAAAATAAAGCTGGCAAGCTACCAACATTCACAAAATGCACGGTGATGCATTTGTCTATATGCACATTTCTGTTCTAGTGGACAGCTAACTTCAGTCACAGGATAATTTTAATCAGTGTAGAAAAAAATATTAAGCTGGACTGTAAAAAAAAAAATACATTCACATTAAACAAAATTAAATTTGCTAGCTGAAAATGGGAAAACTTCCCACAATGTGACATATATGCAGAAAAGCAATTTGAAAAATAAGTCTTGGAGGAAAGTAAAATAGGCAGTAGAAAGCAAATAATTTTTATTTGACTGTTTTAAACAAATTGGAAACTGGTTTGCTCTAACACTAAAAAGATGTTTAAAAAAAGAAGACCACAGAAATAGCTGTTGAGCCAAAACCGGTTTTGCTCAGTGGATAGAGCATCGGCCTGCGGACTGAGGGGTCCCAGGTTCGATTCCAATCAAGGGCATGTATCTTGGTTGCGGGCACATCCCCAGTGGGGGGCGTGCAGGAGGCAGCTGATCCATGTCTCTCTTTCATCAATGTTTCTATTTCTCTATCCCTCTCCCTCCTTTTCTGTAAAAAATCAATAAAATATATTTTAAAAAAAAAGAAAAAATAAAGAAATAGCTGTTGAGTAGCTAAAAGATCATTTAAAATAGTTTACTTAGAAATTTAATATATGCCCAGGCCAGTGTGGCTCAGTTAGTAGGAGCATCATACCACATGCTGAAAGGTCTTGGGTTCCATTCATGGTCAGGGTACATACCTCTCCCTGACTTACCCTCTAAAAAACAATGAAAAGCATGTCCTTGGGTGAGAACTTAAAAGAAAAAGAAAATGGCCCTGGCTGGTATGGCTCAGTTGGTTGGATGTCGTCCCCTCCCCCAGGAGGATGCCAGTGCAATTCCCGATCAGGGCACATGCCTGGTTGTGGACTTGATCCCTGGTAGAGGGCATGCAGGAGGCAGCCGATCAATGTTGTGCTCTCACATCAATGTTTCTCTCTCTCCCTCCCTCTTCTTTCCTCTCTCTCTAGAAACAGTAAACCATTCTATGAATGAATGAATGAATGAATGAATGAATGAGACAAAGAATAATATAGACACAAGGGGTGAGGGGAGGGGTTAGAGGTCAACCAAAGGACTTGTATGCATGCATCTTAGCATAACCAATGGACATGGACACTGGGGAGGTAGGGGCTTGCCCTTGGAATGGATGAGGGGGGACAATCAGTGGGGAAAAAGGAGACATATGTAATGTTTTAAACAATAAAAAATAAAATGAACATGATTCTATTTTAATTCTAAAATAAAAATACAAAACTTATTTATAAAACATATGTCAGGTTCTGACAACAAAATTACTAGACTGAATTCCTTAAATAGAAACTACAGTCCTCACATTTCAGTTTCCATCAAAGAGCCTAATAGTGGGTCACTCAAACATCATTCAATGACTAAATCTAAAATCTACTAATGAAATTATACAACATTTTCACCAGCATATGATGGAATTTAAAAGGTATTTCAAAAGGCATCAGTGATTTGGGCTAGATACTGAAAAGTACATAAAACCCATGATGATGTTAAAATTCCAACTGCTAAAATAATTAAGTTATGGTTGCTTGCTTAATGTTTTATAATACTTGTCGAGAACAGAGTGATTCTATTTGTAAATGAATTTAAAAATATCACTGAAAATGCAGTGAATGAATTTACTCTCTGGATTACACATCTGACAAATCTGAAATGTTCAATCTGTAATAAGAGAGAATTTCCTGCTATTGCTAACTTAAAATCTCACAAACTGCATTTGGGATTTGTCCAAAGAAACAGTTGTAGCCAGTTATTTGTGCGTCTCTTACAACCAGAACAAGTGAACACATTATATTGCAAACAAACATGAACGTTATAGGTATATATATTTAGAGTTCAACATAAGGTACTTCAAATTTTAATTAATCCAACAGTGTCTTTATCAGTTACTAGAGGCTCAGTACACAAAATTCGTGCATGAGGGGATCCCCTCAGCCCAGCCTGCACCCTATCCAATCCAGGACCCAGGGATCGGGCCTAAACCAACAATCGGACATCCCTCTCACAATCCTGGACCACTGGCTCCTAATTGCTCACCTGCCTGCCAGCCTAATTGCTCCTCACTGCCCCCCCTGCCAGCCCAGTCACCCCCAATTGCCTCCCGCTGCCGGCCTGGTCACCCCTAAATGCCCCGCCGACCTGGTCACCCCTAACTGCTCCCCCGCTCCCTGCCAGCCTGGTCACCCCTCACAGGCCCCTCGCCAGCCTGGTTGCCCCAAGCAGCCTGCTTGTTCAGCCGTTTGGTCATCCCTCACTAATCCCCCTGCCTGCCTGGTTGTAGGCACCATCTTGTGAGGGCATGAGGGTTAATTTGCATATTACCTCTTTATTACATAGGATAATGTATAGTTTAGTATGTTCCTATTCTGAAATATGGCTTAATTTAAATATATCCTGAAACCTAACATGGGGTTACATATTTAATTCCAAATTTGGTTAACTTTACCATTCCGCGCTTTGAACCATGCTCTATCAATGTGAACTACCAAATAGGCTAGAGATAGGAAACTATATCAGGGAAAACTATATATGCAAAGAATTTTTTCCCCAGATTTATCTAATCTAAATTTATACAGCGTAAGTAAATAAGTCATTAGTAAAAACAAACCAAAAAACAAAACATTAACTTGTCTAATGATTGAAGTTAATTTCATAGAATATATTCAATCCTCCACCTGTATATCATGGGCTTCTAAAAATTATATGAAGTGTTTACTTTAGAGCACTTATAAAAATACACTATTTCTTGCTTCAACTTCATCTTACTCATCACATACAATTTCCTTTTTTTATTAGTACATGCATGTACCTTCTACCTCAACAGGCCTATTTTCAAGCAGAAATGAGAGCATGGCATAGTTCTCTACTGAACTGCTTTGTTGATCAGAGTATCGTGATAAGCTAAGCTTATAGCTTCAGTATTCATCTGGATCGTTTAACCTGGAAACAGACTGCCCTCTTAACCAGTCACCTCAAAACTGTGAAAAGGGGATTGGACAGAGAGCACGTGAATCATTCAGTGCAAACCCATAACCACCATTACAAAAACTCAAAATGTAAATGGGCCAGTATCATCTCTGTGAACAGAGTGAAAAAGCACATAAAATCTACCCCAAATTTCATGCCTGAAAAATGGGGGGAGAAATGAATGCTTCATCTATCTCAGTAGGAAAGGGTGAGATAGAGAGAAATATCAATGATGAGATAGAAACATCACTGACTGGCTGTCTCCTGCATGGCCAACACTGGGGATCGAGCCTGCAATCTGGGCGTGTGCCCCGACCGGGAATCGAGTGGTGATCAACTAGTTCATAGATTGACATAACAACTAAGCCACACCGGCCAGGTTGTGTTCATAATTTTAAACTAAACACTCTATTAATATATAAATGCTTTTATGAGATACTTTTATTGAACTTCTAAAATGAAAATTTTATAACTGGGAGCTTAGGGAGTTATCTGAGGCTCAACAGACATTTGCTGGGTCCCTAGCATGTACAGAAACAGTGTTAGGGGCTTGGAGTTCCCAGGTCATGCCAAATCAAGCCATCTGGATTTTAGAAGTAGAAATGCTGAGCAATGCCCTCCCTGTGGTATGATTTCTATCAAAACAGACCGGTAACACCCTCCTTTAAAAACTAAATAAAATTTCAAAGCTGCTATGCTGACCTTATTTAATAGAAACAATAGTTTCTGTGTTTTGAATAACTATAAAGAATTACAACAATTTAAAAATGCAACTGTGAGAGTCCTCAACTAAGTACTAGTTGCATAATTTACTGCAAAGAACAAAACAGGCTGTCACAGTTGTAAAATTCTAAAGACACACAGAACAGAAATCAAACAAACTGCAGATACCATTAAAAAAAAAATCCCTTTGAAAGAAAAAAAAATTATCACTGAAAAATAAAATGCTTGCTTGGAATGCCAATTGTATATAAAAGGTCATCAACTGCCCTCTTAAGCAGTCACCCAAAACTGTGTAAAGGGGACAGAACAAAGTTCGTAAGTGAACACTGGCAAGATGTGAAATTATTTAATTATCAAATTAAAAATTAAGACAGAATGTAAAGTTCCCTCAGGGCAGAGTCCCTGTCTAATTCATCTCTCTATCCCCAACCATTAGCTAATAATACTATATGAACTCTAAATGAGCTATTGAAAAATTAAACCTAAAATTGTTTTTAAAATATTAAATAATAATACTCAGTGCAGGTGATATTGCCATGAAACTTAAGATCAACAACTGTGGCTATCACTTTAACTAGTACAACCTACTCTTGGAAGGAATTCACAGATACAACACCAAGAACACAAGCATATTCACATACTTTGATTCTGTAGTCCTTCTGGAAATCAATCCCAAGGAAATATTTCAAAAGAAAGAAAAAGTTGCATACACAAGTGTGCTCATTTTATTGTTATTTTAACAGGGGGAAAGGAAACTGCCTGTATACCCAACAGCAGGTAGATGGACTAATTTGCAATCACTGAAAAAGATGTAAAATGAAGATTAACCTCTTGATCTGTCTTCCTGCTTCTACTCTCCCCCATCCCAGCCAAGTTGGCTGCCACACCACAGCCAGAATGATTCTCACCAACTTAAGTCCGAATAGGTTTCTTTTCAACTCCAAACCCCCAATGGTGCCCCAGCTCATTCACAGTAAACTTGAACATTCTTGACCAGCCTACAAGGTCTTATGGTGGAGCCCCCAGCTACTCCTCTAACCTCAAGTTCAACTCTCACTTTCCCTCTTGCTTACTGGCCTCCTACTTTTTCTAAAAAAGGCAAAGCACACTTAGGGGTCTTTGCACTTGCAGTTCTCTCTGTAACCTTCTTCCCCAAAAGCACACATCCTCACTTCCTTCAGGTTTCGGCTGGTCTCATGGCTTCCCTGCCTATCCTTCCGGACACAGTTTCTCTATCCCTCGCTCGCCCTTCCTTACTCCTAACCCTGACATATACCCTTTATGTATGTGATCATGGCCCATCTCTCCTGATTGAAATATACACTCTATGACAGTAAGGGTTCTGTTTTATTCCCACAGACCTTCAAAAAGCACTCACTGACTTAACACTGAATGCTGATACAATAATTATTCACTGCATGAAATACCATGCCTATCAACAGACTCGAAGAGAACAGGAAAACTGAAATCATTGGATTTGTGAACATTCTCAAGTGCTGTTCATATTGCTCAGAAGTTTATACAATAAAAATCATAAGTCCAGCATGTTTATGATTTTGAGTTTCCGACTGCAAGCAATCTCATTTCCTTGGAAGTCATCAGCAACTGTTACTGACCTGGTAACAGTTATTAAAACGAGACCTTTGCCCCATAAGACTGCAGCAACAATCACTCTGAAGTCTTCTTCCCCAAGACACAAAGTTTCATCGGTTAAGGGTAAATACAGTCATCCCTAAGGACGCACAGAAAAGAAAGGCTTTTGAGCAGCTTTCATCTGGAGCTGAATAATACTCAGTTCCATCACAATAAACTTTTAGAGGCCCGTTTCCATTGGTTGGCTTCAGAAGGTCCCTGAGGCGGGATACAAAATTTTCTGCATGGATGCCTATTACTCTTTTGCTACAGTGTCTATTTCATTATATTCCCAAAGGTATCCGCGGCCTAGAAAAGGTCAAGAAATTACTCTTTCACATCCTGGAAGGCAAAGGCAATATTCAAATGTACGGCTACTTGGGCAGAGAAGAGATACGTAGTGCCTGAGCACATGTTTGTCATCACTCAATTCATTCAAGAAGTACCGAGTGCCTGCCTGCCTGCCATCCACCATGCACCACCCTCCTCTGATCCTCCCAAACGTCCCTCTAATCGCCGTTTGCGGCACATCATTCAAAAGACAGAAGAAACAAAGATGCACTCAAACACCGGCATTAAAAAAGAAAAAGAAAAAAAAAACTTCAACCAACGCCAATACCATTTCCAAACAAGAATAAAGACACACACACACA
>JAAGEH010000027.1:5386712-5465542 GCA_011751065.1 Lasiurus cinereus
GCGGCCAGGCCTCGGCCCCTCCCGCCGGCCAGGCCCCCGGGCCGCCGCCCCGGACACCGGAGGCAGCGCCGAGGAGGAAGCGGGGAGCCGGGGGACTGGACCGGCGACAGGAGTCGCCTCAGCCCCGGCCCGGCCGACCCCGCGTCCCCCCGCTCCCTCCGGGGTGGCGCCGGCTCCCCGCCCCTCACTCACCCCCCCAGTCCAGCGCCTCCTCCGCCTCCTCCTCCTCCTCCTCCTCCTCCCTCCTCTCGGCCGTGGCTCTGGCTTCTGGCTTCGGCGCGGCGGCGGCGACGACGGCGGCGGCCTCGAGAGCGGCGGCGGCGGCGGCGGCGCCTCCGGAACGCGCACGCACGCAGCACGTAGCCCCGCCTCCGTGGGCTCCCGCCCCGCCCCTCCGGGTCCGCGTCGGCGAGGCTCGGGCCCCGCCCTCCCCGCCGGCTTTCCGGACTCCGCTTAAAGGGGCCGCGCAGGAAGGGGTGGGGAGAGCGAAGGGCGGGGGGGGGGGGGGGGAAGGGGGGTAGGTGTGTGGCTGTCGTGGCTTAGCGGAGGAGGATGGGATGTGGCGTTGCGAAGGGCCGAAACTGGACTGCAGCAGAAGGGTTTAAAGATTCAGGAGGAGTAGGAGGACCTTGGAGGAAAGAAATGCAAACGTTCGACTAGTACTAATTGAACACCTAGTAGGTGCCAGGCACTGTTCTAGGCAGTAAAGCCATACATGGGCGAGCAGGGGTCCTGGTGAAGCTTTGCCTTCTACTGAGGTAGGAGAGAGGAGAACAGACAACAAACGGGGGGGGGAAAAATGTCAGGTAGTGATAAGTGGTGTCAAAGAAATCAAGTCGGGAAGGGGGTGACTTTATCACTGAGCTGGCATTGCCAGGCCAGGGAGACCTCTGAGCATATGCACGAAGGATAGGAGAGGCAGGAATAAGGCTAGCAAATAAATAAGGGGGTGGGGAGGGTAGCTTTTCCAAGCTGCAAGAAAATCCGCATAAGCTCAGGTGGGAATACGCCTGGCATGGTGCAGGAACAACGAAGGCCAGCGTGGCTGCGGAATCAGCCTGCCAGAGAGCAAGCTGTAGGCTGAGAGGTGGGGAAGTGCCAGGTCCCATGAAGCCTTATAGGCAGTCATAAGAGCAACAGAGCCGAAACCGGTTTGGCTCAGTGGATAGAGCGTTGGCCTGCGGACTGAAGGGTCCCAGGTTTGATTCTGATCAAGGGCATGTACCTTAGTTGTGGGCACATCTCCAGTGGGGGGCGTGCAAGAGGCAACTGGTTGATGTTTCTCTCTCATCCATGTTTCTAACTATCCCTCTCCCTTCCTCTCTGTAAATAAATCAATAAAATATATTTTTAAAAAAAAGAGCAACAGAAAGTCATGGGAGGGTGAGCAGAGCAATGACAGCGTCTTGCAGCCCTGGCTGGTGTGGCTCATTGGTTGGAGCATCCTTCCTTGCACTAAAAAGTTGCTTGTCAGGGCACATGCCTGATTGTGGGCTCCATTCCCCACAAGGGACCTGCAGAAGGTAGCCGATCAATGTTTCTCTCCCTCTCCCTTCCTCTTGCTCTAAAACATCAATAAAAATATACTTTTGAAAGTTACTCTTGCGAATGTATGTAAAATATACAATAGAGAAGCATGGGTGCCCTAAGGGAGACCAGTAAGGAGGTTGCAGTAGATTGAAATAGGGTGGGGGCAGAGATGGGGTGAGAAGAGGGCTCTTCAGACACATTTCAAACTGAAATGGACGTGGCAGTGTGTGTGAAGGAATGAAAAAATCACAGATGATTCTTAGATTCAGGGCCTGAAGCAGGGGTAAATGGGGATGCCATGGAATGAGTTTTGGAGCCCTCAGAAGAGAAAATACGGGGCGACGGAAGTAGGAATTCTGTGTTGTACGTGTTACCTAAGGTGCTTGTTATCCATCCACGCGGCCCGGTGAGGAAACAACTGGATAAATGAGTGTGACGGATACAAATTTGCGATTCATCAGCACAGAGATGCCTTTTCAGCCTTAGGCTTACAGAACATCACTTAGGGAGGGAGAGGCGCTGAGGGAGAGGCTAGCAGGACCTCGGACACTTGGAGATGAAGTAGAGGAGGAGGAGGAGGAACACTCGGAGAGGCTGGAATGTGGGGAGATAAGAACTGTTTTCAGGAGGGAGGAGGGATGCGGCTTATCACGCTGATGACACGAGTGAGATGCGATCTGAGAGCTTGAAGGCTGGCTTTGGCCTGATGAAGGTGGCTGATGTCCTTGACAGAAGCCGTTTCGAGGGGTCATCGGGGAGAAAGTCTGAATTAGGGTGTGTTAACAGCGAACGGGAGGTGAGGAGGAGAAAGTGTTTACAAGGAGTCTAAAGAGCTCTTGAAGAGCTTTGCTGTCAAGAGCAACTGAGAACCGGCCTGCAGCCCGCAGCCCGCAGCCCGAGGATTACTTGGGACCAGGGGAGGGTATTTAAAATGGGAAATGTTTCTTCCAACGGGTTTGCTGGATGATTGGGGGGGGGGGGGAAGGAATGGAGCAAAAGATAAGCAGAGACAATGGGAGAGATTGTCCTGGCGTAGGGGAGAAGCAATGGCCCTAACAGAAGTGTAGGGATCGGCCGTGCTGAGCAGCAAGGACAGCGTGTTGACCCGCTGTTTTTGGAGAGAAGGCGAAGTCTGGGTGCTACGTCAGGCGGTCCATTGGGTGGCATGCTCAGGCCACCGTGGTGCAGAAGGGGGGCAGGTGGGACCGGAAATCCAGCCCCTGCTCTGCCAAGCAGACAGCGAGGCCACATCAACCCCGAGGAAGGGGTACCTTTCCTAATGGCTCCACGTAAAGGGGCGGGGGGGGTGGGGGGGGAGGGTACACACACACACACAGTCCACCCTTTCCCAGTTGGTACTGCACGTGCCAGGGTGTCCCTGGGTTCGGTGAGTTCGGTCTGGGCTGTGTGCTTTCTGTTACTCCATGTCACAAAGCTGTGAGTCGGGAGGGGCTGTTGGCTGTCGGAGGAGAGAGGAGAAGGTGAGGGAGAAGGCCGTTGAAGAGTAGAAGAGTTCCTGGAGGAGTGTAGCAGTCTGGACAAGGCTGAGCGCCCTCTGGAGCCAGGGCGGGGGTCCTCTCTTTAAAGTAAGACCCCTCAGCAAGGTGGGGGGGTTTTCTCCAGCCACATCCCGCCGCTGGGGGTAGGAGAGTTGGATGTGACCAGGGCTGGGGTTAGCTGCTGAAGGTCAGTGAGAGGAGGAGGGGAGCAAGGAAGGAGGGGTCATAGCCTTGGACCTTGGCATCGAAGCCGGGAGGGAAGGAAGGGAGGGCACGTCAGCGAGCAGTGGGGCCAGTGGCTCAGTGGTCCCTGTGGGAACGAGTAGGTCAAGAGGAAGCAATCGAACCAGCGGAGGCAAGGGGACTTTCCAAGGACCGGGCACGGGGACGGGAGAGGGGAAGCGAGGGCATCTGATTGCTCCTCGCCGCTGAAATCCCGCTGTTTCTGGTTTCACTTCTGCGCTGCCTTGCCATGTATTTTGTGCATTTTTTTTAATTATTATTATTCCCATGACTAAATAGGCCTCCTGACAGCTCCTGTGTTTTCACTGTCGGTGTCCGTCGGGTGTCTGTTGTAGCCACCGCGTGGAGCGGCACACTTTTAGCATCACCCACCCTCCGTGCGAACGTCTCTATCCCTGGGAGGAGCACAAAGCAAACCCAGCGGCGGCCAAAAAGCAATTATTTCAGGGCGCTCCTGTCACAACCGAGGGTTTCTCGCGTTGGGAGGCTAAGGTTGACGCGGAACTCTTGGAAATGAAAAGGAAATGAATGCGAGAAGAAGAGCAAGCAGGAAAAAAAAAAACACAAAAAACAAGTAACTGACGCGGGAAGCAGCTCTTTGAAAGAGATCATAATCTTGACCCCACGGTATCCAGTTCTTGGCAGAGGCTGGACGAACGTGGAGGTAGCTGAGTCTCTATTCCGGGAAACGGATGAGTCGGAGCCAGAGGATGACGAGGACCGGGGAGACAGTGACTTCACCCACCCAGGGACTATCCCCTTGGCCAGAGGGGCGTGGCTGCATCTGTGCCTCTGCGGAGAGGGTGTTGGTTTTCCCTTTTTTTATTTTCCCAAGGAAAAATAATTTTCGGGGGGAATGTTTTCCTTATAACTGTCAGCATTGATCTTAATAACCTGACCTTAAGTAAAAAAAAAAAAAGCCAGGAGATTTTCTAACATGAGGTTCAAACTTCTGAAGAGAACAGAATGACTGTACGTATTTCTTTTCCTTCCAAATGCTTCCCAAACTTAAGTAAGGGTGCTTTTACCGCTCCGTTCTAGCTGGAAATCCTAGAGAGCGGCATGTGCTTAGAAAGGCCAGGACCTGCCCAGCTCCTCCTAGGGGCAATTTATGGAAAAGGCCTTTCAGGACCATTCAGCTTGTGCAACGGATCAATAAAAAGAGGCTTCCCTCTAATCAACGTTTACAGAATGTATTTTTAGAACTCGGACTCTTCGAAACCTGTGACCCAAGAGTAGAACTGCATCTACCTAATGTACCTTTCCTTGTTGGTGCGGTGATTTCAAGAGCAGGGACAATATTTCCCATACTTTAAATAAAAAATGCTATACACATGCAGCTGGTACCTTGCACACATTTATTCAACACCCCTTAGTGGAGTGCGTGCTACTTGCCAAGCGTGTGTGCTTGTTGCTGAGGATGCAAAGATAGGAAAGATACGGCCCCTGCCTTCAAGAAGGTAAAACTATATGACCTGACATTGGCATATCATTTTACAGTGGTCAAAATGATGCCACAGGACCTAATTTCATCCTACCAACAATGCCACTAAAGTATGTATAAGTCTCTTTTTTGCAGAGGGAAAAAGTTGCTCAGAGGGATTAAATGAATTACACAAAAGCACGGAGCTACTCATTGGCAAGATCTCAAACTGGAACCTATCTTTAGTTGACAAAAAACATTGATTGAATTAGAAGTGATTTTTCCTGAGACATCTATTTTGTTCATTACTATATTCCCAGAGCCTAGAAAAGTACCAGGTACTTGGTAGGTTCTCAATAAACATGTCAGGAGTGTGTGTGTTGTGGATAGGGAGGGAGGGAGGGAAAGAGAGAGAGAGGAAAGGAAGGAGAATGTATATATGCTAACCTGATCTTTCCTATATTAGTGCTGTGACCCATGAACTGATGCGGGTCCACAACATTGTTTACTACCAGTTGTCTCAATCCATTTGAGCTGCTATAACAAAATACCACAGACCGAGTAACTTAGGAACAACAGAAAGTTCTTTCTCACGGTTCCAGAGTAATGTGTCAGAAATCAAGGTGTCAGCATGGTCATGTTCTGGTTAGGGCCTTCTTTCTGGTTCATCCAGTGTCTTCTTCTAGTATCTTCACCTGGTGGAAAGGGCTAGAGATCTCTCTGGAGCCTCTTGTATAAGGGCACTAATCCCACTCAAGAGGGCTCCATCCCTCTAACCACCTCCCAAATCCCTATATTCTAAACCATCGTTTTTGGGGAGTTAGAATTTCAATATATAAATTTTAGGGGGACACAACCATTCAGACCATACCACCAGTTGACCGTAAGAGAAGTACAGAAAATGAGAGGAGCCGAGACCGGTTTGGCTCAGTGGATGGAGCGTTGGCCTGCGGACTGAAAGGTCTGGGTTCGATTCTAGTCGGGGGCACGTACCTTGCTTGCGGGCACATTTCCAGTGTGGGGTGTACAGGAGGCGGCTGATCGATGTCTCTCTCTCATAAATGTTTCTGACTTTCTATCCCTCTCCCTTCTTCTCTGTGAAAAATCAATAAAATATATTTAAAAAAAAAAAGAAAATGAGAGGAAGCATTTAGAATTGTGGCAACTCGGCATTGCTGTGACGTACAAAGGAGTAATCAGATTTGTCTAGTTGAGCAGGGTATAAACCAGTAGAAATGTCCAACTTGTGTGAATCACATGTGGTATGAGCTCTGTACTCATCATTTGACATCTAACTTTTTTTTTTCTTTTTACCACCCCTCACCTATTTCTCCCACTTTCTGAACCCCTGCCTCTGACAATCATCAATCTATTCTCTAGATCTATGAACTTGGTTTATTTTAGATTCCACATAAAAGAGAGGTCATATGGTATTTATCTTTCTCTGCCTGACTTATTTAATTTAGCATATTGGCAGGATTTCATATTTTTTTATGGATAAAGAATAGACATATAAACCTCTATCTATATCACAATTTCTTTATCCATTCATTCATTGATGGGCACTTAGTTTGTTTCCACATCTTGGCTATTGTAAATAGTGCTGCAATGAACATGGGAGTACACCTATCTTTTCAAGTTAGTGTTTTTTGTTTGTTTATTTTGTTTGTTTGTTTTTTTTAATTAAATACACAGAAGTGGAACTGCTGGATCATATGATAGTTCTATTTCTTTTCTTCTTCTTTTTTTTTTTAGGAAACTTTCTACTGCTTTTCATATTGACTAGACCAATTTACATTACCATCAATAGTGCAAAGAGTTTCCTTTTCTCCACATTCTTGCCAACATGTCTCATTTCTTGTCTTTTTGATAACGACCATTCTAACAGGTGTGAGCTAATATTCCATCGTGGTTTTGATTTGCATTTTCCTGACGACTAATGATATTGAACATCTTTTCATGTACCTATTGAACATCTGTTACGTCTTCTTTGGGAAAATGTCCATTCAGAGCTTCTGTCCAATTTTTAATTGGATTGTTAAGTTGTATGTAGTCCCAAGTGTTTATTTTTGCTTATGTTGCTCTTCCTTTTGGTGTCAGATTCATAAGTCTCCCCCAAGACCTACATCAAAGAGCTTACCGCTTATGGTTACTGATTCAACCTCCTGACCAGTAATGACTGCTCAGATTTTCTATTTCTTCATGATTCAGACGTGGTAGGTTGTATGCTTTATCTAATTTAATCCTAACCATTTTGGCCATTTTTCACCCACCTTAATTTCCTCCGAGATATTGTTTACTCTTTCAGAAAGAGACTACTTCTTGCCTTTGGAGTAAAAGAGTCAGCAACAGACTTGAAATTTTCTCTATAAAAGCTTCCCCACCACCTCACAGAAGCGATATCTAACAATCTTACGCTTTGGAGGCATCATTGCTCAGTAATTAAGCCAATGGGTCTCTGGAGTGAGAATGCGTAAGTTTAAATGCAGGTTCTACTACTTATCAACCATTCACCCTTGGACAAATAGCTTAACTTATTGTAGCCTCAGTGTTCTTATCTGAAATATGGTACTGATAAAAGTACAACACTTAATAGGGTTTTGGTAAAAATTAAGCAATCAGGCATGTACAATGCTTTTCACAATGACACAATATTTTTTACATTATAGTAAATATTATCTACCATTATTATTTCATTCTGGGTTCATAAAAATTCATGCTGCTTTTACTTTATTATTTTTTTTTGTAGTAAATCTTTATTCTTCAGATTATAATTGTTCCTCTTTTTCCCCCCATAGCTCCCCTCCATCGGGTTCCTATCCCACCCTCTGCCCTTACCTCCCTCCCACTGTCCTCATCCATAGGTGTACGATTTTTGTCTAGTCTCTTCTTGCACTCCCCACACCCCTTTCTCTCCAAGAATTGTCAGTCAACTCCCTTTCTGTGCCCCTGATTCTATTATATTCACCCGTTTATTCTGTTTATCAGATTTTTTATTCACTTGACTTTTAGATTCATTTGTTTATCATAATTTTTATCTTTACCTTTTTCTTCTTCTTCCTCTTCTTAAAGCAGTGGTCGGCAAACTCATTAGTCAACTCAGAGCCAAATATCAACAGTACAACGATTGAAATTTCTTTTGAAAGCCAAATATTTTAAACTTAAACTTCTTCTAACACTAGTTCTTCAAAATAGACTCGCCTAGGCTGTGGTATTTTGTGGAAGAGCCACACTCAAGGGGCCAAACGGCCACTTGTGGCTCGTGAGTCAAGGTTTGCCAAACACTGTCTTAAAGAATACCCTTCAGCATTTCATATAACACTGGTTTGTCAGTGATGAACTCCTTTAGCTTTTTCTTATCTGTGAAGCTCTTTATCTGCCCTTCAATTCTGAATGGTAGCTTTGCTGGGTACAGTAATCTTGGTTGTAGGTTCTTGTTATTCATCACTTTGAATATTTCTTACAACTCCCTTCTGGCCTGCAAAGTTTCTGTTGAGAAATCAGCTGACAATCTTATGGGTGCTCCCTTGAAGGTAACTGTTTTTCTCCTGCTGCTTTTAATATTGTCTTTTTGTCTTTTGCTCTTGGCATTTTAATTATGATGTATCTTGGTGTGGTCCTCTTTGGATTCCTTTTGTTTGGGGTTCTCTGCACTTCCTGGACTCATAAGTCTATTTCTTTCACCAGATAGGGGAAGTTTTCAGTCATTATTTCTTCAAATAGGTTTTCAGTATCTTGCTCTCTCTCTTCTTCTGGCACCCCCACAATTCTGAAGTTGGTACGCTTGAAGTTGTCTCAGAGGCTCCTTATACTATCTTCATATTTTTGGGTTCTTTTTTCTTTTCCAGTTGGGTGTTTTTTGCTTCTTCATATTTCAAATCTTTGACTTGATTCTTGTGACCCTCCAGTCTGCTGTTGGATCTCTGTATATTATTTTTTATTTCAGTCAGTGTATGTTTAATTTCTAGTTGGTCCTTATTCAAATCCTCGAGGGTCTTGCTAAATTTATTGGCCTTTTCTAGAAAATTCTTGAAAAACCTTATAACTGTGATTTTGAACTCTATATCCAGTCATTTGCTTTCCTCCATTTCTTTCATTTGTGACCTGTTTGTCTCTGCATTTTGGCTGCTTCCCTGAGTTGATAGGGTGGCTTTGTGTGCTAGATGTCCTATAGGGCCCAGTGGCTCAGCCTCCTCAGTTATCTGAGGTGGACACTTTTGGTGTACCCCTTTGTGGGCTGTGTGCACAGTCTTGTTGTAGGTAAGCCTTGATTGCTGTTAGTATCACTGGGAGGAATTGACCTCCAGGCCAATTGGCTGTGAGGATCAGCTGTTGTCTACAATGGGAGAACTTTTGTGCTGGAGACAGCCTTATGAGGCAAGACTTGCTTCAGTGGGGCTTTGGTGCTCACTGAGTCTGCCCCCTGAGTGTGTCTCTTATGGACCTGAGGGTTGTAATCTGGATGGTTCCACTTTGACCCCTGAATACACTGGCTCTTGGATGTCCAAGGAGGGGCTAATTTAGCCTCTTCCTAAGGCCACCCAGCAGTAGCTATGGAGAGATTTACAGATTCCTCTTCTTTGTTTGGATTTTGGAGGTGCCCAGATGAGGCCCAGCTGTGAAGCAATGCAGTGAGGGCCTTAGGCTTTCTTTTGGATGTTCTGGGTCTCACTGACTCAGCTGCAGTTTTTTATGTAAGTTTAGAATTCAAAGGACCAGGCCATTCATATGCAAAAGCCTCTGCACAGCTTGGGTGAGGCGGGGTCTCAGGGCAGAGCAAACAGCAATGGCTTTCCCTCAGCCCTGCCCTAAGAGGTCCCCTGCCCCCATCTCAGTTTCCTGCGGTAATTGCTGCAAGAACCTCTGAGAGAAAGCCACCCACTGCCAGACAGTCCAATTTCTCTGAGTATGAGTTTGGGTCCCCAGAATCTTGCCCGGAACTGGAGTTCAGAGCAGTCAGAAGCTTGTGTCCCCCAATTGAGAAAGCCAGCCACGCACTCAATTGCCAGCCCTCTCCGTGCATGCAACTCCATTCCTCTGCCTTCCGCAGCTCCTCCGAGTCACAGTGTGCTTTTCTCTTTCTACTTGTAGAATATCCATTCAACCAGCTTTCCTGTGGTTCTGGGTGGTGTCTGTTTTGTCTTTTAGTTGTAGTTTTGAAATTATTGTGCGAGGCAGCAGTTTAGGTGTTCACCTATGCCGTCATCTTGGTTTCCCCTCCCCAATTCATGCTGCTTTTAAAAGACTTAAAAAATCTTGACTATACAGGTAATTCTATAACTATCCAGGCTTGTAAATAGGTGATCAATTCTCAATTATCCACATTATTAAAAGAGAACGAAGATCAGCTCATTCCAAAGTGCTTCTGACTTGTTTTCAAACGCACTGTGTGGTCCGGGGACATCTGTCTTCTCAGGGGCTGTGAGCAGCAGCCCCACTCTTTAGCTGAGGTCGTCTGGTGCCGAGAGAAGGCAGTCGGGTAGGTGCGTGTGTGCATTGCATGGAGTAACTTAGTGGCGGGAGGGCACACGCAGATAACGAAGGATGTTTGTTGGGTGGTGTGTTTGCTGCCCGTTTGCATGTTGTGTGTAACAGATGTGATGCGGAGGGTCCCCCCCTGCTCAGCTGCAGCCCGCTCTTTCTTTGCCAGTCACCTGGAAGGAAGCAGCCACTCGGCCACGCAGCTCTGCAGCTCCTAGCAGGCATCAAGGATTTCTGCAGCCAGGAAGTTGGATAAGAAGGAGCAGCAGGCAGGACACGGCTGGCCGCCGATGAGAAAGCCCCGTGCAGGCAGGAGGCCAGCATGTGCCCACAGTAAGCAAAGTTCTTTCTTATCAGAAGGGAAAAGCTTACGCTCAACTACGTTATCAAGGAGGAGACTGTCCCCAGACCAACCCAGCCTTCAAAATATGGCGGGAAAAGGTATCCAAGAGGGCTTGTCCTGACTTAGTGGCTATGAGAGCAGATTGTTTATTCTGCCACGAAACTCAAGCATATGTACACCACAAGTTAAACAACCTGAATAAAGAGAGAGAGATGCCTTTAGAAAGGCAGGAGAGAGTGGTGAGGGTTGCTAGATTTAGCAACTAAACATACAAGATGTCCAGTTAAATTTGAATTTCAGAGAAACAACAAACATGTTTTTTAGTATAAATATGTTCCATGCAATATGCGGGGTTGTTTATCTGAAATTCAGACTCAACTGGGCATCCCGTATTTTGTCTGGCAACCCTAAGTGTGGTTCATCGTGTTGGCTCTCGAGTCACACTGTGTGAGTTCAAATCCCAACCCTGCCACTGACCCAGCTGTGTGACCTCGGACATGCTCCGTAACCTCTCTGAGCCTCAGTTTCCTTTTATGTAAAATGAAGACAGCATTTACCTCATAGAGCTGTTGTGAAGATTAAATAATACACAAAAATTCGTAATGGTAATGGATACATAGTAAATATGGAAGAAGCACTGGCTGTTTTTATAGGAAAGATAATGGCTATTTACTAACCGATTTTTAAAACTGACATTATAGTCAAAGGGTCTCTGTAAAAATCTAGGTGGAGATACCCAATTCCCCCATTTTCATGGTACTTTCAATATTGTTAACAAATTAAATTAATACAACTTCCAGACCCACTGTTTAAGGCATAAAGTAACATACACCCAGCATCTTACAGCCTCATCAGACTTCCTGTTTGTTCCCTTGATGTCCAACACTTGGACCCAATCTTTTTTTTTTTTTTAATATTTTTTATTGATTTTTCACAGAGAGGAAGGAAGAGAGATAGAGAGTTAGAAACATCGATGAGAGAGAGACATCGATCAGCTGCCTCCTGCATGCCCCCCACTGAGGATGTGCCCGCAACCAAGATATGTGCCCCTGACCGGAATCTAACCTGGGATCCTTCAGTCCGCAGGCCGACGCTCTATCCACTGAGCCAAACCAGTTTCAGCTGGACCCAATCTTGGAGATTTCTGAAGCTCCCAATTCCCACTGAGAAACTGGGTGAACTTTCATAATGCACTTGAGTGATTGCCAGGCGAAACCCAGGAGAGAATGCTGCTTTAGAACGGGGTTTGTTGCAATGGGATTCCCGGGCTCTGTAGGTTATTTCAGAAAGTTCCAGCTCTTGCACAGAGGCGCTATTAACAAAGAATTAAAAACCACACAAGAGGAAACATGGTGAAATGTGAAGAACAGTAGACCTAGAACCCAAAAATCTGGTTCTACCACTCAGAGCAGTCACCTAACACTTTTGAACATTTGCTTCCTCATTTAATGATATATATATATATATATATATATATATATATATATATATATATATTGATTTCAGAGAGGAAGGGAGAGGGAGCAAGAGAGATAGAAACATCAGTGATGAGAGAGAATCATGGATTGGCTGCCTTCTGCATGCCCCACACTGGGCATCAAGCCATAACTCTGGCATGTGTCCTGATGGGGAAATAAGACCATGACTTCCTGGTTCATAGGCCAATGCTCAACCACTGAGCCACACCGACCAGGCTGCTTCCTCACTTATAAGTGAAAGAAAAAATCTATGCTACCTTCAAGGATTAGAATTAAGTTAAATAAGATGACATAATGAACAATACTGTACTGGGAACAAAAAAGCGTTTGCTAAATGTTTGTAATATGAATCTGTGTATTCATTAGAAGAAAGACCAGATTGCCCTAGAGCAGCCTCACAGAGAGATGAAGGCCTAGGGTTTGTGCTACATGAAATGCGGAGCCAAGACAGGCGCTGTACTCTGTCCATATCTGCTTCTGAGGGAGAACCAGTAACTTCCAAACAATGATACAACCTAAGGGGAATTCCAGCAAGGACTTCAACATTCCCATCTCCAGTGACGTGTGTGTGTGTGTGTGTGTGTGTGTGTGTGTGTGTTGGGGTGATGAGGAGGCAGTAGTGAGATAGGGGAAAGACTAAAAAAGGAGTTGGCAATTTCCTGTGCATTTGAATAACTAGTTGAGCCAAATACCAAACTCTGCGTGTAAAACATATTAGCTGGGGTCCCGAAAGTAAAAAAATGTATTTCCAGTATACTTATAACATTAATTTTGAGCTGAGGGAGCAAATCCCAAACACAACCGGATTCAGCAATAAGGACCTCAGCTTCCCTGGAGCTTGGACTGATCAGGCTTCTCACAGAGTAAGTGGAGGTAGAAGGTCTAGGGCGGGGGGAACATAGCAGAGAAAAATAGAATTTATGAGACTCTTCCAACTCCGAGAATGAACTTACCTGTCTTAGCTGCTAAGACATGAGACTCAATGAGGGGTGCAGTAGGAGCGAAGCAGGGAGTATTAGGGATTACCCTGGGGATCAGTCATCTGGGGCTGGCAGGTCCTCAGGAGCATTGCAGGGCAATACAGGGGGGGGGGGGCAGTAAACTAGGGGAGTAGCTGCTGGCAGATGAGCTAGGCAACTACTTGGAAAGTCAACTCATCAGCATTTATACAGATGCTCCCTCACTGACATCACACTGTAAGTTGGAAATAACCCACGTCGAAATGTAATACACCTAACCTGGGTGATGTCAGAGCTAGCCCCACCCTCCTTCAGCACACTCCCAGCTCTATAGCCAAAGGACATGGGAGACGCCGTCCACTGTGGGATGTCAGTGCTCAGCCCTCGTGACCGCGTGGCCGGTTGGGAGCTGTGCTGCCCAGCATCACGGGAGAGTGTCATACTCCAAACTGCCAGCCCAGGGAAAGACCAGATTTTAAAATTGGAAGGACGGTCTCACCTTCACACCACCGCAAAATAAGAAAAAAATAGCCAAAACCGGTTTGGCTCAGTGGATAGAGCGTCGGCCTGGGGACTGAAGGGTTCCAAGTTCAATTCTGGTCAAGGGCATGTACATACTTTGGTTATGGGCACATCCCCTGTAGGGGGCGTGCGGGAGGCGGCTGATCGATGTCTCTCTCTCATCGATGTTTCTAACTCTCTATCCCTCTCCTTTCCTCTCTGTAAAAATTCAATAAAATAAATAAATAAATAAACAAACAAGTAAATAAATAAAAACAAAATTAAAAAATATATAAATAGAACCATAACCAGTTGGGGACCATCTGTGTATTAAATGTCAACTATGTGTTCCTCACCTTCATAAGTATTCGGGGACACAATTGCACAGAAGGCAGAGCCCCAGCACCCAGTAGGTCTAGTTTAGAGGAAAGCACCCATGAGCCTAAGAGAGACGGAAGATGATAAAAAGAAGGCTCTCCAACCAGAGAGATAAGATGTCTCAAATGACTAACATTTGAATTTTAAAAAAAAAGGGCTGAATTCTGAAACAGACACTGGAAAGAGAATTTGCTACCAAAGAGGAGGATTTTTGACCAAAAAAAAAAAAAAAAATTCATCCAGTGACAGGTATGCTGGGACAAGATTGGAGGAGGCCTCATTCGGGCTTTGAACTTGGCAGAAGGCTAGAGGGGGACCTTGCTCAAGCCCTCCCCTCGAGTCCTGCAGCCTGGAGGTGCAGGAAGGAGAGACAGGGCCTGTGCAGAGACAGGCCCTCTGCACTGGCATCTGGCGGACCAGAATCCCCTGCGAGGAGTTGCAAGGTTGCTCTCTATAACTGCAATTGCCCAAAGGAACAAACGTTCACCAGTTCAGCCTCTGCAACCATCTCGCTAACACTCCTCTGCCGACTTCCATGAGTTCGAGAAGCAGTTCACCAGCTGCTTCAGTTCGGGCCATCAGTTCGGGCTCATCACCTCCAGAAAGCGCTGTAGGTCTTGGGAGGGAGGCCGGCTCTGCAGCCTGCAGGTTCCGTGCGATGACAATGAACTCCAATGAGTTCTCCCAGACCCTGCCAGGCCCCCTGCTCCCTGACACCGGTAAGCACCACGTTAGATGCCGCCAGGTGTCCTGAGGAGCCGGCTCAGGCACAATCCCAGTGTCGCAAACTCCTTCCCAGCCTCCTTTCCTCCTCTTTAATTGCAGCTTCCTCTGCTCTGCCTAAAAAGGAAAACTCTTGTCTCCCAGCCGTTACAATGGAACTATTGGCAGCGTGTACAGTGTGAGAAGGGAGCTTTGTCTTAATTTATGGCACCTCCAGATTTATGACGCTTCAGGGTAATAACAACGGGGTGACTTGCCGCCTGTTAATCTCCTCTCCCCAGTAGGAGCAGGGCGGAGGGCGCCGGGCGGCCTGCAGACGCCCTGTATGGAGCGGAGCACCGCTGGGCACGCTCTGGGCTCGCTGCCACCGGAGGGTATGGCCCCACTGGGCCCTGCGGAGCCCAGATGAGATGCAGAGCTGGTGAGGAGACGCCGTGTTTGGGCAGAGAACACTGGGAGCCGTTTGGCAGGTCGGTGGGGTGAGTGCTTGCAGCTAAGACAGGCCAAGTTCATTCTCCTCTCGTACCTGAAGTCTGAGGACGCAGTTCTGGAGCCACAGAGGTGAGGGAGCCCTTTCCAGGGCATTGGACCGCCTTCACACGCGCCACGCTGAAAGAATCTGCGACCTTCAGCCCTGGCCTCCGTGACTCGGTTGGCTGGGCGTCATCCCCTGCACTGAAAGGTCACCGGGTCAATTCCCGGTCAGGGCACATGCCCAGGTTGCAGGCTTCGTCCCCAGTCCAGGTGTGTACAGGGGACAGCCGATCAATGTTTCTCTCTCACTTCTCTCCTCCTTCTCCTTCCTCTCTCCCTCCTCCTCTTCCTCCCCCCCCCCCTCATTCCCCCTCTTCATCCCCAGTCCAGGTGTGTACAGGGTATAGCGGATTAATGTTTCTCTCTCACTTCTCTTCTCCTTCTCCCTCCACCTCCTCCCTCCTCCTACTTTTCCCTCCTCCTCCTCCTTCCTCCCCACTCCTCCTCCTCCGGCCTTCTCCTCCTCCTCCTCCTCCTCCTCCAACCCTTCCCTCTCCTCCTCCTTCCCCCTCCTCCTCCTTCCCCATCCTCCTCCTCTTCCTCCACCTTCTCCTCTTCCTCCTCCCCTCCTTCTCTCCCTTCCTCTCTCTCTCAAATCAATAACGAATTTTAAAAAAAAAAGGAATCTGTGCCCTTCAAAGTGAAATCTGCTCAGAGTTTCTGAGAACAATTCACAAAACGCAGGGGTCAAGGCGAGCACCTTTCAGGCCGAGGGTGTCCTGTGGGTGCCAGCCTCCCTCTGGATGCCAGTCTCCTGGTGATGGCTCACTGGAAGGGCCTCCTGGAGCCCAAGGTGCCCATCCACCGGCTTCCAGGAAAACTGCTCGGAGACACTGGGGCACTTAGCTCGCACGGTGACAGCGACAACCTCGCAGAGGACAGGGCCCATTAGAGGTGCCCTCCTGCCGCTGGCTCCTCCGAAAGCCTCTCATTAGGGTTTCTAATGCGTCAGATAATGGGAATGTAATGGGATTACTTGGTTGTTTTTTTTACCAGCCCAGCTGCCCCCACGGGCACTGCCCCAACAAAGGGCATCCTGAGGCGGGCGGTGTCCGCACACTGGGTCTCCTGAGGATGGTGGTTTGCACATGGTTTGTGGTTTGCTGTCATTTCAGCAGATGAAACTCCCCACAGGCCCGCTGACCCCGCTGACCGCCACTTACCAACGCAAAAACAAACACACTGACGTTCGCTCCTAAGAGGGAAGCAAGGAGTCGGTGAGCATGGAGATGCTTCTGAGGTCACATGGGAAGCATAGCCATGTGATCTCAGAAGGGGATTGCCCACATGACCTCAGAGCATTTCCACTCTCTCGGCCTCCTTTCTTCCCTCCTATGCCAAGGGTTTTGCCGGTGACAGCATTTCAGTCACTGACCATCCTGGTGACCACTTTGGACCGTCCTGTCTCATCACCAACTTTTAAGAGAGAAACATCTGCCGAGACTGGTTTGGCTCAGTGGATAGAGCATCGGCCTGGGGACTGAAGGGTCCCAGGTTCAATTCCGGTCAAGGAATGTATCTTGGTTGCAGGCACATCCCCAGGAGGCGGCTGATCGATGTCTCTTTCTCATTGATGTTTCTGGTTCTCTATCCCTCTCCCTTCCTCTCTGTAAAAAATCAATAAAATATATTTTTTTAAAAACCCAGAACCTAGTCTGCCCGTCAACCATTCCCTGGTTCCACTCTATGACATCGACCTCCCAAGGGCAGTTGCAAGACCCAAAGGACTGGGCCATTACGTTGGACCCACCCTTAGAGGAACTGAATGACATCAATAAATATTTGTGGAGGCCAGGAGGCCTTGGGGAGCCGCAGACATTATTCTTGCGCTCTGCCAAAGCGTTGGCCTTCTTCTCAACGGGCGAATGTCAGTGTGTTTGTTTTGCGTTGGTAAGTGGCGGTCAGCGGGGTCAGCGGGCCTGTGGGGAGTTTTATCTGCTGAAATGATGGCAGACCACAAACAATGTGCAAACACCATCCTCAGGAGACCGAGTGTGCGGACACCGCCCGGCACAGCCCGAGTGTAGATGCCCCCTGCCTGCCTCTGCTGGCTCTCAGCTCCCGGGGCCACTCAGCAAATCCCGAATCCTGGCGGGTGAGCAACTATGTCCGTCCTCTGTCTGAGGTTCAGCGGATGAAGTACTAATTTGAATTTCTGGAAGTCAGTCTGCCTCTCACATCTCACCCCCAAGTAATCTCACAGCAGAGAAACCAGACAGGGAGGTTGATGAGTCACAGAAAGGCAGACACACGTGGTCCCAGGCGTGTTCGGAGAGGTGGCAGGCCCGAGGCTTCCTGGCACCCTGCTGATGGCGTCTGATGGAGGACCCAGGACTGTCCTCACGAAAGGGCTGTCCGTGGAGCTGTTTTGTGGGGCGGGTGCCCATGAGTTGGCCCAAAACGGGGAGGAAGGAAATCAAATAAGGCCAATGACAAAGCAAGAGGAGGAGGAGGTAGCATCTGTCGCATTGGAAACAAATCAAACAAATCACAATTGTGTCGGGAGTGGGGACTCATTTTCATTTATTTTTATCGTGATGATCTTTTTCATGTGTTCCTGTTTTTAGGGTAGAGATGAAACTGTGGACACGGGGAATTGATTGCAAGTGGAACCAGCCTGTAAGAGGGACCCCCGAGAAGGATTCAAATCAAAGCAAGGTGGTAAGGGGGGCACTGAGGAGGTGGGAATGAGGCAGGGGGACGAATTAGTCCCCCCCGAGAAGCACCCCTGGCTGCAGAGGATGCCCGTGGCGCCGACAGCCTCGAGCAGTGCCCTCTGGGTGCAGAAAGCGACTTGCCAGCCCCGGCTCGGTCTGGCTGGCGGTTGCTCTGGGGCGCACTGGCCACACGCTCCTTCTTCGCTGCCTTCTTCCGTCTGCAGGTGCTGACTTTGCTGCTTGAGTCTCCACCGCAGCCCGGGCCTCTTCCCACTTCCTCCTCCTCTGCTCCTCAGCAGAGAAGCCCGGGCTTCGCGTGTCTGACAGCAGAGCTGCGCGACAGCAGGTGGCAGGCGATCGTGGCCCTCTTTCCCTTTGGCGCTCTTGAAGTCGGAGCAGAGAGGCAAGAAGGGTAAGGGGCCCGGAGCAAGGAGACGCCAGCATTTCCAGAATGAGCCTGGAATGAGGCTCCCGCAAATGTCACAGGAGCCAAGTCGCCTCTCAGGACAAACGCTGGACAGGACCGATGGAGTTCCAGTCCTACACATTTTATTTTTTTGTTTTTAATACATTTTTATTGATTTTTCACAGAGAGGAAGGGAGAAGGATAGAGAATTAGAAACATTGATGAGAGACATTGATCAGCCGCCTCCTGCACGCCCCCCACTGGGGATGTGCCCGCAACCAAGGTACATGCCCTTGACCGGAATCGAACCTGGGACCTTTCAGTCCGCAGGCCGACGCTCTATCCACTGAGCCAAACCGGTCTTGGCCCAGTCCTACACATTTTACTTGTTTCTTTAAAAAGAGAAGGAAAGAATCCAGCTGGCATGGCTCAATGGCTGAGTATCAACCTATGAACCAGGAGGTCAGGGTTCAATTCCCAGGGAGGACAAAGGCCCGGGTAGCAGGCTCGATCTCCAGTGTGGGGCGTGCAGTACCCAGCCGATCAATGATCCTCTCTCATCACTGCTGTTTCTCTCTCTCTCTTTGAAGTGGATAAAAATGTCTTGTTTTGTTTTTTAAAGAGAGAGAGGGCAAGAAAGAGAGAAAGGAAGCTGGACGCTGTTCCTTCAGTTGGCACGGTGTGGAGAAGAATCTGGACTATGCTCACTACTTTGTAAACTGCCGTCCTGGGCAGCTCAGCTGGGTGGAGTGGCTCTTGGATTCCAACACTTAGGAGGAAAGAGAGGAAAGCGTTTTACGGAGGAAAAAAATAAAACGACTATGATCCAAACTTGTCTACTTTGACAACAATTAAAGTTCAGTTCACAAGCTAATGGGACACTCTGTCAAAATGCACGGAGCCGCGCCCTAGCCAGCTCGGTTCAGTGGATAGAGCGTCAGTCTGTGGACTGAAGGGTCCTGGGTTCGATTCCAGCCAACAGCACATGCCTGGGCTGCGGGCCAATCCCCAGTGGGGGGCGTGCAGGAGGCAGCCAATCAATGATTCTCTCTCATCATTGATGTTTCTATCTCTCTCTCCTTCTCCCTTCCTTTCTGAAATCAATAAAAAAATATATTTTTAAAAAAATGCACAGCACCCCGGCTAACACCCCACCGCTTGCCTTGGCTCTAATTTTGTCGCCTTTTGCCCCAGAGTACGTGGTAAATACGAGTTAATTTTCATGGCTTTCTGGCCGCTGGCCGGGTCATTCACGCGTGGAGTGACGACAGGATGGGCAGCAGATAGCATCTCCCTTGGTTGCCACTCCCCTTCCCACTGGGAAACTGAGGCAGAGGAGGCTTCGGGCCCTGGACCCAACCAGCCGTGTGCCAGGCACCGAGCCTCGAGCAGGGCTGTCGTCTCTGGGAAGTGGCTTTCTGATTCAGCAGCGGTACTTTCCAATGTCAGCACTTCGTCCACAGGGCCCCTCGGCTCTCGGTCGCTGCTGCCTCTCAGCAAAGTTCTCAGGGTGGCTGCAGGCAAGGGGGTGGGGGTGGGGGACAGGGAGGGCTTGATGGTTGGCTGCTTGACTGGATCTGAGCAAAGGCGAGGGGCTCGGTGATGAGGAATGAATACAGCCACCGGGGGCTGGACTGGAGACTCCGTGTTGTCCTTAACACGCTGGTAAGAAGCTGGCAGGACGGACATGCAGCTCCCTCCCTTGACAATGAAGCGCCTCAATGCCATGGCCAAGCCTGACGCCAGTCTCACTTGTCCTGCCCCCCTGGGGTGTTACACACGCCTTGTAAACTTGGAAAGGTCTGGGGTAGATTCTTTCTTTCTTTATTTCTCTCTCTCTTTCTTTCTTTTCTTCCTTCCTTCCTTCCTTTCTTTCTTTATTTTGGGGGGTAGATTTTCTTGAGGCCTTACTAGTTTCCACCCTCCAGCAGGGCACTTATTCCAAGGTAGCCTTAGAGCACCTGGGTAAGTCACTAACAGCTGGACTCTGATGGCTTTTTTAAGTGCAGGAAGAGAAATATGGGCAGTTGTCGCTAGGAAGAAAAAGATCAGATCAATGGATGCTTGCTTCTTCCCATCCTCATGATCTCGTGCCCAGGCGAGAGAGAAAAATGAACTGACACATCATTCACTGACTGCCCCTCCCCCAGAGCAGCCTCTGTATCTCAGCAGGAAAAGGGGGAGGAGGAAGTGGGAACTGGCATTTAATGAGTGCCAACTCTATGCTGGTCCCTTTATATGAATAATTTAATTTCATCCTCCCTTGCAAGAGCATGTCAAACTCACAGCCCAAGGGCCACATGTGGCCCACAATGAGTGTTTTTTTGCAGCCAATACAACGGCATGCAAAAAACGTTTTCATAAAAATGTTGGAACTTCATTTTTATAATATCCTGTTACACATAATTGTTAATGATGAACTACAACGTTCGCTGATGACTGATGACTATAATCATGCTGCATTCATTTCCTTTCCGCGCCTTACGTGCAGACACACCATTTCTCCCAACTAATAAAACCAGCAGATATTTTAGCAGCCGGTTGCCATGTCATTGGTCCTGTACTGACCTGTTTGGTGTGTGCAACAAAAAATATTTCGCTTTTGGAGAACAAACAAAACAAAACAGATTTGCATTACTCTTATTAGTTTGTGCAGTTATTCAGTGTCTGGGAAGTTAATGTTCAAGAAAAAAATATTAATTTTTAATTAAAGTGTTCTATTATTTTATGTGAACGATGACTCATTTATTTCAGCCCTTTGTATTCAGCATGTCTCTATTGAAATAAACCTGCATTTCTATGAAAATGGAAGCTTTTGTTTTTGCGGCCCGCATAAATGTAAACCTTGTTTATTTGGCCCGTGTGAACCTTTGAGTTTGACATGCCTGCCTTAGACTCTCCCAGTGAGGAAGCCAGGAGATGGAAATTTAAAACCCATGTTCTATGCATGAATACTGTTTTCATGCTAAAGTTCATATTTCGAACGAAGATGGGCCAAAACTGGTTTGGCTCAGTGAGTAGAGCGTTGGCCTGTAGACTGAAAGGTCCCAGGTTCGATTCCGGTCAGGGGCATGTGCCTTGGTTGTGGGCACATCCCCAGTGGGAGGTGTGCAGGAGGCAGCTGATGGATGTTTCTCTCTCATCGATGTTTCTAACTCTCTGTCCCTCTTCCTTCCTCTCTATGGAAAATCAATAAAATATATAAAAAAAGAAAGAAAGAAAGAAGATGGACTTGACCCTGACCTCAGCCTACAGGAGGAAAAGGTCAGCTGTCAGGGACTGTCTTGTACATCACGGTTATCAGCAAGTTCTTCATGACAGAACAGTCAGAGGTCAAACTTGTTCCAAACCCTGTTTGGCTGGAGGATCTGATTCACTGAATGAGCATCTTTCTTTCCAGGGGGAGTGGGGGGGTTCAGGTCCTTGTGAAGGGGAATCAGCTTATGGAGGGAGACACTCTGTAATTAGTGTGTTGAAAAATCCAATTAGAGTTTACCCTTATTCATTTGTTAGTAAATTAAGGGGTACCTTATACTAGAAGGGCCTTCAACATCATATGACTCTTCCCCTTCTCATAAAATAATTACAGCCACATTTATTGAGGGCTTATTATGTGCCAGGAACTGTTCTTTAGGTTTTATATGTGCCATTTATTCCTCTGACAATCCTATGAGGAAGGTACTATTATGTTCATCTGTACTCTCATCTGTAACTCTCATGTTACAGATGAGAGTACAGATGAAAGGCACAGAGAGGTTAAGTAACTTGCCCTCGGTTACACAGGAAGGAAGTGGCAAAACGGATATGAACCTCCATATCTTCTACATTTTTCCTATCTTTATGGGGAAGATTGCACGTAGATAGGAAGGGGTGTTTATGTCCTTGGAGAAGACCATTCTTCTTCCCTCATTTTCCATTTCTAGCATCATAGAAAAAATATATATAGCTTTTTTTTTTTTTTGCCACGGGAAGCACCAGGTCCCTTTATCCACACACACGTTAACCTGCTAGCAAAGTCGTCAAGAGTTGAACTCCAGTCCATCCCTTTTGTGATGGGAACAGGGGTGACCGTAGACTCTCAGTTGTGGGTTATTCCCTCCTGCCGTGGTCACTATCCTGGACACACATAGGCCAGAGAAAGCGGCAGAAGTCCACTCCTTGGGCACCGAGAACCCCACTGTCATCATCGTCCCCACCCAAGAGAGCCAGGCAGTGTACCCCCACTGCACGCCGTGGTGAGGTTAAGGAAAGTGGTCTGACGGTGCCTAAATACAAGGATGTGGAACTCTGGGGGAGACCAGGCCCCCGGGGAAAGGAGGCTCGGCAGAGGGGCGAGCGGGGCCCGGCAGCCTCAGCTCGGAAGGTGCTGCTGAAACTCCCATCTGCCCTGCCTCGCAGGGGTGAACCAGGATCGCAGAATTACTCACACGCCTCAGATGTGTAAAGAAAACATGGTTTCCTTTTCCTCTAATGTCGCCTGCTCAGCCCCCACCTGCTGGGTCGCCAGAGGGGAGCACCTAATTTTAGTGCAGCAGGCTGGGAAACTCAGTCATTCAACGATGTGAAGTGTTTCTTTCGGCTCAACCGTGTGCCTTTGGGGTGATTCAGAGTCTCCCTCCTTCCGCTGGTGTCTCTGCGTATCAGCGGTTTTCAAGCTTTTCTGACTCAGGGCGCCCTGAACTAATTACTTAAGTTCTACAGCACACCAAACAATATGTTGTTTTTTGCTGATCTGACCCCCAAAAAATAGGTATCATTTTGATTCATTCACAGCGGACGGCTCTTGTTGTATTGGCTGCTGTCATATGTTGGTATTTGACAATCTAAGGGGAAAGAGGCCCGTGCCCTTGACTTAGTCAGGAATGACATGTTTTAAAGATTCTTGAAGCGCACGGGTTGAAAGTCGCCGCTGTGGATGGCGCTCCTGGCTCTGAGACCGAGCCTGGCTTCCTCACCCCCTAGCTGTGCCCTCTTAAAGGCGATGCCCTACCAGCCAAGGGATTCCATGGGGAATGGGAAATAGCTCTCCTGTCCTTGATGTCCCCTTAATTTATTTCATTCTCCTTCAGGCAGGGACTCTGGGCCTGAGGTGGGGCCATCCGCTCCCTCTCCTCTAGCATCAGCCGCAGAGGAACAGCCTCTTTATCTTAAGGAACTCCACGAGCTGAGTGCGTGGTTCTTGAACTTCTAGAGTGCTGATTATCCGGTTTGTTTCTCAAGCTTGTTGTAACAGTGCTGACCTGCCTGAGGCATTGCTCAGCCCGGAGGGCCTCAGGGCTGCAGGAAGAGAGATTTAGGGACGAAGTAAAATACGTACTGTGTTCAAGGGTATCATCTCTGCTAAATCTATGTACGCATGGAGGACTCTAGCATGTTTAAAAGCTCTCCGCAGAGGAGAGGCCATGCTAGGGCCTTAGATCCAGAACGGCTTCTGATATTTCCTTGTGATCTGGACCACTTGGTTCGTATGTGAACTCGGTTTCCCCATACGTAAAAAGGGACAACAGCAGTATCTACCACATGGGGTGATGACAAAGTTTCAATCTGTTAACATACAAAGGACATTGACATTTTTTTTTGTCTCTAGCACTATCTCACAGTAAGCTCGTGACAAATGTCAGCTATTTAGGTTCCACATGCATATACCATTAGAATGTAAGCCTCTTACGTGTGATATAGGTGAAAGGGCGTAGGTCTCATGATCCCCAGCAAGGAGGGTTGTATGGCCTCTGCGAAGCGCGGTCTGAAAAACAAAGACAACAGGCTCTCTGTCACGGTGCGATGAGGTGATGCATGTGAGGCAGTTAGCCAAGAGTTTGGCCAAGAGTCTCTCCTTCCTCTCTCCTATGTCCGCAGCGTGCTCTCCTATGACTGTCATCCATGATATCTCAGCTCTCAGGGACCTAGAGCTCCTCCCAGCCCGAGTGGCTCACACACAGGAAAAGCCCATCCATGCGAACGAGGCCCCCCCAAGGTGGGGCTCGACACCCAGAACTTCTCCCCCATCCGGTGCAGCTGGTCCAAGCACATTCCTGTCCTCCTGTCCTCAGAGGGGCACGCGTTTCTCCTCTTTTCGGTAAGTTACACGCCGGTCGGTCGGAGGCTGTGTCTGCTTTACTCACATCGCTCAACCCACACTTGGAGAGCAATGTGTTTGCATAAATACTAGCAGATGAGAAATTTTAAATATCACTTTTTCTCTCCTGGCACTCCGTGAGAGAAATGAGCAAATATAAACAGAAGAGTGTCACAGCAGATGGGTTCCTGCTGGAGACCCGGACTCTCCCGGAGTTGACACATTGGGGAGATTTAGGATTATGACAAAATCTACTTATAATGCGCTTGCTTTCTTATTTCTCGGGTGCAGTGTTCCTGGCTTAAGGACCGGGCTTAACATACACTTGCCGTCCAGATTCTCCCTGTGGGGAGCAGCAGGCGGCTGTAGGCACCCCCTGGAGGAGGGAGGCCCTTCGGGGCCTCGCACAAATCCAGTGGGATTTAGGGGATCAGGGAGAGGAGAGACAGGGAGAGGAGAGACAGGGCGAGTTCATCTTCCCTCCACGCTGCCAGGGCAGAAGGAAAAGCAAAGCTGTTTGCTTTCCTGGAGCTGATCATGGATAATCACACAGGCTCCTGGCAAATGCTGATTTGGGCCTCAGACACCACCTCCTGAGAAACACATCTACCGTATTTTCCGGCGTATAAGACGACCCCCAACTTTTCCAGTTAAAATATAGAGTTTGGGATATACTTGCCCTATAAGACCACACCTGGCGTAGAAGACGACTTTGGAGATTTTCCTGCGTTAAAAAGTCGCCTTATATGCTGGAAAATATGGTATCTATACCTGGGGAGTTGATCACAAACCATCCCTAATTCAGCCCGCGCCTTTGGGCCAGACTTGCTAAAATACTATTTTCACTCATTCAGGCAACAAATTTTATTGAGCACCTACTATGGGCTAAGCACTGTGCGAGGAGTGGGAATATGGGAATGAAAAAGACGAGTATCATCCCCGGAAGAGCTCCTGACCCACAGCTGACCCGGCTGACCCCTGGTCTTCGTGAGCTGTCTTCACGTGATGAGGGAGTCTGCCTGCCCGCGATGGTGCCTTTTGGATCTCAGAGCAAGCCCCACCCATCACTGAGAAGTATGAGGTAATGTGTTATTACAAGCATGTTTACCTGTTAGGTTTAATGAGGGAGGCAGCATGGTGTAAAGACCACAGACTTTAAAGATGGCCCTGGGTTCCAATGTGGGCTCAAACATTTACTAGCCATGTGCCGTGGGGAGAGTTATTTTACTTCTCTGTGATTTCATGGCCTCACGTGCCAAATGGGGAAAAGAGCACTCAACTCCGGGTCGCTGAGATTCTTAAATGTAAGAATCACCAAGCAGGCCTTAGTGGGGAGCTCACAGTCTTCCATTAAAGACCAGGAACTGGGTTCTGCCTGACATAGGACTCGTTTTTGTATGGAAACAGCACTGGCCTGAAATATATATTTTTTTCAAATATATTTTTATTGATTTCAGAGGGGAAGGGAGAAGGAAAGAGAGACAGAGACATAGATACTGTGAGAGAATCTTTGATCAGCTGCCTTCTGCCACACCCCACATTGAGGACTGAGCCCACAACCTGGGCATGTGCCCTTGACCGGAATCGAACCTGGAACCCTTCAGTCTGCAGGCCGACGCTCTATCCACTGAGCCAAACCAGCTAGGGGCTGGCCTGAAATATTTAATGACAACCACACAACTCTGCTGAATGATCAATTAGATCCGTAGCCCCCTCCTCCCATCCTGACTGGTGCCAACTCTCTCTGCTTCTGCGGCCTTCACTCTGCAGCTCAGAAGATGCCCCTCCAGCCAGTGACCCGCCCAGGGAACCCCAGAGGAAATCAACCTCCAACAGGAAATCAGAGAAGAGACAGGAAGGTGTTTTATAAACCCTTTAAAACGAGACCCATTTCACTGTCATTTTTACTCATCGAAAGTATCATCTGCTCTCTGCAGCATCCTTGAAAACATAGGGCCAAATGTGAAACTTGGGGGACCACGTGTAGCAGGGAAATGCACAGCTGGACGCTGGTGACTCTGCCTTCGGCCATGGCTATGTCCTTCAGGACCCTGCACTGAAACCCCAAGGAGTGACACTGGCAGCTCCTTCTGATAGTCCTGCGGTCCCTCCGCCAGCTCTGATATTGTAGGATTCACCCCAGGGCTAAGTGACGAGGCGGATGTGAAAATCCCCACATTCTGTACACGAATTAAATAATTATAGCTTTAAAAATGCAATGCCCAAAACATTGAGGATAATTCAGTCAACTCTATAGCTTCTGAGTCAATCATAATAATTACGGGGATATCATTTCCGCATGATAGCAGGGAAGGACAGTAAGATACATTGAGCTAAATGCAGCACATGCAATTCTATATACAGAATGACAGCAACCGGGTTAAAAAATAAATAAATAAATCTATGCCTAGAAAAGAGCTGGGAGAAAACAAAGACAGTGTGAACGTTTTAAGGGTGGGGACAATGGTAATTTTTTTGTTTCTACTTTTACTTTTATAACAGGCATATATTGTCTACAGTGTCTTAAAAAGCATTTGAAATGAAGACTTACTTCTGAGGCCAAGAATATGGATTTCCCCGGGATGGCTTTCATGAATCATTTCCAAAGAGGTTTATCAGTAAGTAACTCACTAGTTGGCTCGGCTGAATGTAGGTCCCTGTGGCTCTTAAAGAACTTAATGGGGATCAAGTCTTAGATTCTGATCTCTCTTTTTTAAAAAAAATATATATTTTTTTATTGATTTCAGAGAGGGAGAGACAGAAACATGAATGATGAGAGAGAATCACTGATTGCCTGCCTCTTGCACGTCACCCACTGGGGATCGAGCCCACAACCCGGGCATGTGTCCTTGACCGGAAGTGAACCTGGGACCCTTCAGTCTACAGGCTGATGCTCTATCCACTGAGCCAAACTGTCCCGGGCTGGTCTTTCCTTATAGAACCTGCAGTTTTCTTTCTAGCCACCAGGGCTTGGTAGTTTCCAGTCGCCCCCTTCCTCCTGATGCCAAGCTTTGCCCTTTCTGAGTCCTGGATCTGATGGCGCACGGATGCGGGATCGGGGTGAGTCCAGCCTGTGAAGCAGAACTGGCTTCGGGCTTAAAGACACACACACCAGCTTGTTTTGTCTTTCCCTGTGTTTAAGCGAGTCCCTCAACTTCCTGGGTTTTAACCTAAAACAAGAACCAGACAGCCTGTGACCTAACCCTATCGTCCTCCTAATCTGAGACAGCCTGCCCCCGGGGACATCTGATCATTTCTTTTCCCATAAAATTCTCCCGGCAGCCACACCCTCGTCACAGTCTCTGGATGCCTCCGAGCCCTCGTGCGGGGGTTCAGACCGAGCCACCACAAGCTGTGCCTCGGGGGTGTCCAGATGACTCTGAACTAAAGTTTCTCCAGA
Source organism: Lasiurus cinereus (assembly GCA_011751065.1). Taxonomy (NCBI): domain Eukaryota; kingdom Metazoa; phylum Chordata; class Mammalia; order Chiroptera; family Vespertilionidae; genus Lasiurus; species Lasiurus cinereus. Next base: position 5,414,344 of record JAAGEH010000027.1, read on the forward strand.
CTCGGGAGAAACCCAGCCCCTGCCGTTAGCTGCTATCTACAGGGCAGGGCAAACGTCTCTGTTCTGAATTTGTTCTTCTTAGCCTCCTGCCGTGATCCTTTGAAGCCCCCAGGGTACATGACCTCACCCCTAGCTCTGAGGTCCCCATTTACGACTCTGAACCCCTCCTGCACATGCGTCTCTGACTCCCTCAAACTTGGTTATTTTCTCTTGCTGATCTGTCTGATGTCTGTCTGATGATGATTACACCAACCAGAGAAAGCTTGGGGGTCAAAGAAAGTGTGCTCCTCCCCATGTGGCTTCTTGCAACTGACTGACAGTCAGTCTCTGAGCGGGACCGGGGGCTGGCCAGGCAGAGGCCCCCAAAATCAGACGCTAGACAAATCTCCAGGGCTCAGCCCACTCCACTCCTTTGTGACTCAGAAAAGCATAAAAAGCAGGAGTCGTGTCCTGAGCTATCAGGTCGCATGCTCAGTGTCTTTTAAGTGGAACTGATCCTGAGGGGCGAGTGGCCCGGTCTCTCGGCCTTCGCTGACCATCACGTCCACCCTCAGGGCTGCCCGGGGCCTCCTGCCTGGAGCTGGCCCACCAGCTCCACCGTCCACTTCAAGATAACATTTTGGGGGAAATGATACATTCTCAAAAAATCCAGACAAACAGAAAAGCCCAGAGGAGGGATTTAACATAGGCCCCGACTCCCACCACCCAGGCCACGGCCTCTGAGCCACACTGTGTGTCTCTGAGGAGCCGCCCTGCCCCGGCCTGAACCCAGCATTCCTGGGCCTGGGACTCAGCCTGGTCAACAGAGGAGGGCTGCAGGCAGGTGGCCGGTCCGGCTGAGGGCCCTGCTCTAGGCCTGAGCCAGCCAGGCCGTGCCAAGCCACAGTGCCGCCACTCTCACCTTGGCAAACCCAAGAAGCTCCCCCCCCCCCACCCCGCGCCCACTCAGCTGCTCCTCGCCACCTCTGCCAACTTGTTCCTTTTGTTTCTATTTTTCTCCCTCCTCCCGCCCACCTCTCTCTGGGCGGCCACCTCCTCTGCTAGCTACCCCCCCCCCCCCACAAGCACACCCGCTCATCCTCAGAGATCCGCTATCGCAGCGAAGCGTGGTGACTCATTTGTCACTTAGGTACGTATTTTGGGTTCATTGCTCTTCAGCCAGTTTACCCAGAAGAACCACACAGAGCCAACACAGAGAAGAGAGGAAATGGGGCGTGCAGGGGGAGGGGGCGGGGCGGAAATCCACAGGCTGCTGTGGAAAAAGTCAGCGGAGGTGCGGCTGTCACCCAGCCAGGGCCTTCCGAAAGCAACGGGGGCAGGAAGCAGCGCTTTGATGAAAACTTCATGGAGAGGCCTGGACTCTCACACACACACACACACACACACACACACACACCCGCTCCCGGAGTCCTCCCACCACAGGGATGGAATGTTCAGGAATCCGAAAGCATCGTCATTGCGCTTTGGGAATATGCAGGGCAACCACGCCCGGGCGGTGTGGACTGGGTCAGAGCAAGGTGGGAGGGAGCACCGAGAGGACAGCCAAGCAGCGCCTGCAAAATCCAGCTCGCAGCGTTTGCCTGGACTGTCTGTCCTTCTGTCCCCCCACGCCCCCCACTCCCCTGCATCCGTGCGTCTCTGGCTCAGCCATCTAGGTTTGCTCTGAGAAGAGCATCAGCAGTGTCGGGGGAGATACTTCTCTGCTAAGTAGACAGACGCTGCTTAGGCTGTGAACGATGGAAAAATCATGTGCGACAGGTCAGCCAGAAGACTCGCAGGCTTGAGAAGCTTCCAGAAAGTTATTGTTTAAGAATTAATTTTCCTTACATTGTCCCCCCGAAGACACTGCTCAGTACCTGACACTTGTGCGTGCTCGCCAAGCCTGCCTCGTTTTCGTTCTAATCTCTTTAGTAAGAGGATTAAATTGCTACGTGTGACATTTGCCCTCCATTTGGAGTTTGGGGCTTGCAAAATGAGCAGCCTGGGAGGTTTCATTCCTTTCTAATGATGCATCCTTCATCTCAACAAATATGCCCCAAATGCCTAATGCTGGAGCCGGCCCTTCGGGTCCAGGCCCGGGGCACGGGCTACAGCCCAGGCTCCTGACGGGCACCTGCAGAACAGGGTTCTGGACTTGAGAAAGCAGCTGATGGGAATACAGGGAGGATGCACCTGACCGGCGTGGCTCAGTGGTTGAGCGGCGACCTATGTACCAGGAGGTCAAGGTTTGATTCCCGGTCAGAGCACATGCCCAGGTGGTGGGCTCCATCCCCAGTGGGGGCATGCAGGGGATAGCCAATCATGATTCTCTGCCATCATTGATGTTTCTATCTCTCTCTCCTTCTGCCTTTCTCTCTGAAATCAATAAAAATAAATTAAAAAAACACAGACAGGGAGGATGGATTCATTATAAATCTCATGATTTTTCATTTGGGCTGTTAATTCCCTCTTATGCCACATGGTATGTTAGGACAGTAAGTAGGCTGTCCCCAGCAGCTGCTGTGTGCAAACCATTTCCTGGGAAAGAGTGAGAAATATGAAACATGTCTATAGTGGAGTCCTGGTGTCAGGATAATGGAGCAGGAGGAAAGCATCCAGGTCTCTGATGACATTACAGCATCATCTCAGCCCAGACCACAGTCTCATGTACGTCCCATTTTCTGATCTATAAAAACCTTACTTTAATTTCCATGCATGCATACCTTTATAAATATTTCTAAACTGCATTAAGAATAAATCATAATTGATGGATCAAAGAAAAAAATCATTACTAAAATCAGGCAATATACGGAGCTAAATAATAAAATATACTTCAAAACTCGTGGGATGCAGCAAAAGTGGCAGAGAAATTTGCAGAGAGGCATTTACAAAAGCTTAAAATACTTATGTTTTAAAAAAGACTAGAAATAACTGAACCAGGTGTACATCCCAAGACACTGGATAAAGGAACAATAGCATACACACAAAGAAGGTAGAAGAAAAAGAAGTAAAACAGAGGAGAAATTAATTGAGGAGAAAGCCAAGTTATAATGGAAGTGATCAAGAAAATAAAAAGCTGGTGCTCTGAAGACTAATAAAACCACCAGAGATGAAAAGGGGAAATCACTGCATGTTTAATAGAACTTTTAAGAAATAAGAAAATGGCCCTTGGCCAGTGGCTCAGTTGGTTGGAGTATCGTCTTATGCAATGAAAGATTGCGGGTGAAGGATAAAAACGAGAGAGAGAGAGAGAGCCGAAACCAGTTTGGCTCAGTGGACAGAGTGTCGGCCTACAGCCTGAAGGGTCCCAGGTTCAATCCCGTCAAGGGCATGTACCTTGATTGCAGGTACATCTCCAGTGGGGTGAGTGCAGGAGACGGCTGATCAATGTTTCTCTCTCGTCGACGTTTCTAGCTCTTTATCCCTCTCCCTTCTTCTCTGTAAAAAAAACAATAAAACATATTTAAAAAAATAAAATAAAATAAATATATAAGAACAAATGAACCTTTCAGACATTTTTTGAAAAAGAGAGAATGTTATAAACTTTCTGCAACTTGAAAACTTACACGAAATGACCAGTTTTCTAGAAAAAAATGAAACTTACTAACACTAACTCAAGAAGAAATAGAAGGTCTAGAGAGCTATATCTATTTTTAAAAAGTTGACTTGGTAGTTTAAAAACCTGCCTACAAAAACAAAACAAAATATATGGCAGCCAGAGGAGTGTGTACGCAGATTCTGACAAACACAGCGGGGAAAAGATCGTCATGATCTTGCACAACCCCTTTAGAGAACAGAAGAAAGGATTGCCACATGTTTTAGGATACTGGCAGAATTTTGATGTCAAAACCAGACAAGGATAGATAAGAAAGGGAAATCACAGATGAATCTCTCAGGTCAAAATCCTAAACAAAATAGTAGAAACTTAAACCCAGTAATGCATTCAGATTAATATTTGTTTGTTTGTTTATATACTTATTAATTATAGATATTTTAAATACATTTTATTGATTTTTTTACAGAGAGGAAGGGAGACGGATAGAGAGTTAGAAACATCGATAAGAGAGAAACATTGATCAGCTGCCTCCTGCACACCTCCTACTGGGGATGTGCCCACAACCAAGGTACATGCCCTTGACCGGGATCGAACCTGGGACCTTTCAGTCTGCAGCCTGACGCTCTATCCACTGAGCCAAACCAGTTACGGCAAATATATGTATCTTTATTGATTGATTTTTTACAGAGAGGAAGGGAGACGGATAGAGAGTTAGAAACATCGATAAGAGAGAAATATAGATCAGCTGCCTCTTGCATACCTCCTACTGGGGATGTGCCCACAACCAAGGTACATGCCCTTGACCGGAATCGAACCTGGGACCTTTCAGTCTGCAGCCTAACGCTCTATCCACTGAGCCAAATCAGTTACGGCAAATATATTTTTATTGATTTTTTTACAGAGAGGAAGAGAAAAAGAAAGGGAGAGGGAGAGAGAGTTAGAAACATCAGTGAGAGAGAAACATCGATCAGTTGCCTCCTGCACACTTCCCACTGGAGATATGCCCACAACCAGGGCACATGCCCTTGACCAGAATCGAATCTGAAACCCTTCAGTCCACAGGCCGACACTCTATCCACTGAGCCAAACCGGTTAAGGCTAGAATTAATATTAATGATCTGTTTGGGTTTACCACAGAATACAATGCTAGAACATTAGGGAATTTAGTAATGTCATTTACTACATTTATATTCTAAAGGAGAAAAAAATAAATCATCTTAATGGATGTAGAGAAAAACATTTGATAAAATTTAATTTGTGGTAAAATTTTTTTTAGCAAATTCATTATGAAAGGAACTTCCTTATCTTGATAAAAGGTGTCCACCCAAAAATTACAGTAAACAATATTCTTAGTGGTTAATGCTTTTAGAAGCATTTCCTTGGAAGACAGGAATAAGTCAAGAATGTCTAATATCTCTATTTCTATAAAATTGAGTGACGGAGGGCCAAGCAAGCGACCAGAAAATAAAAATAAATTAAATGTGTAAGGATTTAAAAAGATGTTGTTCTCCCCAATCAATGTAATTATACAGCAAATTCAAGACAATCTACACACTAGTAAAGTAAGAGCTCAGCAGAGTCCATAGAAACAAAATCAAACGCAAAAAATTAGCTGATTCCTATCTGGGAGAAATAAATAATTAGGCAATGTCATTAAAAACAATGCTTCTGCCCTGGTTGCTGTGGCTCAGCTGGTTGGGTGTTATCCCTGCACCAAAATGTTGCCAAGACCGGTTTGGCTCAGTGGATAGAGCACTGGCCTGCGGACTGAAGGGTCCCAGGTTTGATTCTGGTCAAGGGAATATACCTTGGTTACTGGCGCATCCCCAATGGGGGGTGTGCAGGAGGCAGCTGATTGATGTTTCTGGCTCTCTGTCCCTCTCCCTTCCTTCTGTAAAAAAAAAAAAAAATGTTGCCAATTCAATTCCAGGTCAGGCTCATACCCGGGTTTTAGGCTCAATACCCAGTATGGGTGGGTGCGAGAGGCAGGCAATTGATGCTCTGTTCTCACATTGATGTTTCTCTCTCTCTAAAAAGAGTCTCAGGTTCGATTCTGGTCACAGGCATGGACCTTGTTTGCAGGCTCCTCCTCAGCCCAGGCCCTGGTCAGGGCTCATGCAGGAGGCAACCAATAAATTTGTTTCTCTCACATCGGTGTTTCTCTGTCTTTCCCTCTCTCTCCCACTCTCCTTAAAAATCAATGGAAAGCCCTAGCTGCTTTGGCTCAGTGGATAGAGTGTTGGCCTATGACCAAAGGGTCCCGGGTTCAATTCTGGTCAAGGGCACATGCCTGAGTTGTAGCTCGATCCCCAGTAAGAGCAGCAGATCAATGATTCTCTCTTGACATTGATGTTTCTATCTCCCTCTCCCTCTCTCCACCTCTCTAAAATCAATAAAAAAAAATATTTTTTAAAAGAAAAATACCCTTGGGTGAGCATTAACAAAATAAAACAAAAATCAATAGAAATATTTTAAAAAATACTTCCTAGCAGCAAAAATTAAAAAAAAATAAAATGAATTTAACCAAAGTGTAAGAAGTATAAGATATTTACAGAAATTGGAAGACATAAAAAATACCTAAACAACTATGAGAGGTACTATATTTTTTCAATTCTTCACAAGATAATTTATACTGGTGAGTTCAGTGCAATTCAATAACCATCGACAAGTGTTGTTTGGTTGGGTTGGGTTGTTTTCTTGAGTGCCACTCGATAAGCTCAGCCTCCAGGGCCTAGAACAGTGCCTGGCACTGCAGGGAGGCAAAGGCAGGCACTGGACAAGCTGAGGAATGCATATGCTCTACCGCTCATCCATTAGAATACGAGCCACAGGAAGGTTTTCTAGAACAACGCTTTCACGTGTGCTCAAGAGATCATGTCCAAATCTGCTTATTTATTCCAAAATAGCAACAAGTGGGAAGTCAGAGAACAGATAAATAGACTGCGAAATATGCAGACAGTGGAACAACATACGCCGGTTGAAACACACAAATGGGAACTCTCATGGGTCAATGTGGGTGGAGAGAAATTGTTATTTTCTGAACTTAATGTATATTTGCTTGAAATATGTCATTCAAAGAGTTACAGACCGTCTTTAAGGGGTTGGAAAATGTTAGGTGAACAAAACCTTTAATATAAAACCAAGTATGAGGGTGCATAGTATTTTTTGCTACACAAAAGTCAGTCACTAAAACCAGGTATGAAAGATAAGAGGTTCAAAACGCTTTGAGAGCCCTGAGAGAGGAGAGATTAATCTCTCCAAAGGGAGAGCCCTGTTCAGGCAGGAAATTGCTCTTTTTATTGGCGGGGTTGGAAATGGAGCAGAGGTTCTGGGTGGAGGGAGGGAAGGCCCAGGTCAAGAACATCGAGGCGCAGTTTTAGGGAGTGTTTGGAGGTTCAGTTGGACTGAAATGTCGGGTGATTACAGCAAGACAGGGGAAGAGAGTTTGGGATAAGACTTTGGAGAAATGTAAATACCAACCTTGGGGAGAAAACCCGAACTGCCCGAGGGGTGCTCTGTCTGATGCCTGGACTCGGGTTTCAACGACTGGTCACCACTTTATTTCCTTGGGGGTTTAAGATATCTTTCTGATGTGTTATTGTATGTGTGTGTTTTCACTTATAATTGAGAATATCAGTAAGACACCAAAAACTTTGATAGCAACTGTATTAACACACTTATTTAAGAGAATGATACAATTTATTTTTTCTTAATTTAATAAATCTTTATTGTTCAGATTATTGCAATTGTTCCTCTTTTTTCCCCCATAGCTCCCCACCCCACCCTCTGTCCTTACCCCCCTTCCCACTGTCCTCATCCATAGGTGTACAATTTTTGACCACTCTCTTCCTGCACCTCCCACACCCCTTTCCCCCCAAGAATTGTCAGTCCACTCCCTTTCTATGCCCCTGATCCTATTATATTCACCAGTTTATTATATTCATCAGATTTTTTATTCACTTGATTTTTAGATTCACTTGTTGATAGACACATATTTGTTGTTCATAATTTTTATCTTTACCTTTTTCTTCTTCTTCTTCCTCTTCTTAAAGAATATCTTTCAGCATTTCATATAATACTGGTTTGGCATTGATGAACTCCTTTAGCTTTTTCTTATCTGTGAAGCTCTTTATCTGCCCTTTAATTCTGAATGACAGCTTTGCTGGGTAGAATAATCTTGGTTGTAGGTTCTTGCTATTCATCATTTTGAATATTTCTTGCCACTCCCTTCTGGCCTGCATTGTTTCTGTTGAGAAATCAGCTGACAGTCCTATTGGGTGCTCCCTTGTAGGTAACCATTTTTCTCTTGCCACTTTTAATATTCTCTGTCTTTTAATTATGATGTGTTTTGGTGTGGTCCTCTTTGGATTCCTTTTGTTTGGGGTTCTGTGTGCTTCCTGGACTTGTAAGTCTATTTCTTTCACCAGGTAGGGGAAGTTTTCTGTCATTATTTCTTCAAATAGGTTTTCAGTATCTTGCTCTCTCTCTTCTTCGGACAACCCCATAATTCTGATGTTGGTACGCTTGAAGTTGTCCCAGAGGCTCCTTACACTATCTTCATATTTTCGGATTCTTTTTTTTCAGATTGAGTGCTTTTTTGCTTCTTTGTATTTTTTTACTTGATTCTTATAATTCTCTAGTCTGCTGTTATATCTCTGTATAATATTTTTTTTTATTTCAGTGTATGTTTAATTTCTAGTTGGTCCTTTTTCATATCCTTGAGGGTCTCGCTAAATTTATCAACCTTTTCTAGAAAATTCTTGAAAAACCTTATAACCATGGTCTTGAACTCTATATCCAGTCGTTTGTTTTCCTCCACTTCTTTCATTTGTGATCTGTTTGTCTCCAGATTTTGGCTGCTTCCCTGAGTTGATAGAGTGGCTTTATGCGCTAGATGTCCTATAGGGCCCAGTGGCTCAGCCTCCCCAGTTACCTGAGGTGAACACTCTTGGTGCTTTCCTTTGTGGATTGTGTGTACAGTCTTGTTGTAGTTAAGCTTGATTGTTGTTGGTATCACTGGAGGAATTGACCTCCAGGCCAAACTGGCAGTGAGGATCAGCTGTGTCTACACTGGAAGAATTTCTGTACTGGAGACAAGACTTGTAAGAGCTCTGTGCTCAGCTTGGATGGGATGGAGTCTCAGGGCAGAGGAGACAGTATTGGTTTCCAATCAGCCCTGCCCTAATAGGCCCATGTCTCAGTGTCCCATGGTAATCTCTGCAAGCACCTCTGAGAGAAAGCCAGCCTCGAGTTCTGCCCGCTGCCAGACAGTTCAGTTTCTCCCCGAATGAGTCTGGGTCCCAGAGTCCCACCCGGAACTGGAGTTAAGCACAGTCGGGAGCTTTTGTCTCCCTCCTGCTTGAGAAAGCCAGCTGTGCATTCAGTTGCCAGTCTTCTCCACACCCGTGTCTCAGTACCTCTGCCTTCAGCAGCTCTGAGTCTCAGTGTGCTTTTCTTTCCTTCTAGTTGTAGAATTTCCACTCAGCCAGCCTTCCTGTGGTTCTGGATGATGTCTGTTTTGTCTTTTAGTTGTAGTTTTGAAATTGTTGTGCAAGGCAGCAGTGTAGGTGTTTACCTATGCTGCCATCTTGGTTTCTCTCCAGAGAATGATGCAATTTAGAAAAAATGATATAACTGGTGTTATCTAATTAATGAAGTGCTTTCTTCATTCTTCTTTCAGTTATCACTTAGTTTATCCAGAATTTCCCCTCTGTGTTGACTATAAAACAACTTTTTATGCACTTGACCTTATTTTTATACTCGAAGGCTGTGACTCATGTGTTCACATTTATCATTGTATTATTTATAAGAGCCCGAGTCTAATAATGGCCTTTGCTTTCACAGAGCATAATATTCTAGAACAAGACCTATAACTAAGCCAGCAATAACAATAGGGTGACAGAGGTGTCCTCAGGATGTTCTTGTGGAACAGAGGAGTGGCCATTCACCAGGGTGTTAAGCAAGGCTCCCTGGAGGAAGAGGTATTTGAGAAGGATATTCAACAGTTAGTTAGCTGGAGAGAGTAGGAGAACATTCAAGAAGGAGGCTCAGGGGCGCGAAGCATCCTGTGCATATTGCCAAGTATCATCAGGAAAAAGGAAGTGTTAGGGTACTTAGTGGAATAAAGGCCACCGGTGTAAGCAGGGGCACATCATAAAGGATTAGGTGTTAAGTAAATGGGAGGTGAAAGTGGAGGCAACCATCACAGGTAGAATTTTCAGACTTGGCTTGTACGGAGGGTGAAAGGACTGGAACTAGGAGAGGAGAACCCTTTGTGGAAGGGTGACGTATTTTTAATTGAATTTATTTGGATGACATTGGTTAATAAAATTACATCAGTTTCAGGTATACAATTCTATGATACATCATCTGTATGTTGTATTTGGTGTGTTTACCACCCCAAATCAAGTCTCTGGGTGGAAGTTGTTTTTACAGAGAGTAGAGCTGAAAATATTTATATGCTGTCAGGAGAGAACCAATGGAGGGGAAGCTTGGAGTAAGGGAGAATGAGGGTATGATTAACAGAGTAAGAGTTTCCGGAGGAGGAGGAGGCAGAGACCAGATGGAGGGATTAGCCTTGACCTGGAGAGAAATTTACTCCGAAACAGGAAAGGAGGAGAGAAGGAGAGAACTTGAGTCTTCCATCTTTAGGAACTCAGGGAGTGCCAACCAGATGGCTTTAATTTCTCATGGTTTGCTGAAAGTCAATGTGTTAAGGGTCTGAGGAAAAAAGGGAGCCGAGTTGAAGACAGACAGAAAGATTGACAGCCACCAGTAGCTGGAGTCCATGTGCCTGCGTGAGGCTGGAGCTACCTGGTGCACAAATACCAGGAACAGGAAGTCAGGGATGGAGGATGGAATGTTCCATGCCAGGATGAGGGGGAGGAAGAGGGCTGGGAGGAGGCTGCGGGCAAGGCCATTGGTGTTGAGGCGAGTCCAGAAACGTAAGCTCACACTACCCTGAGTCTTTCATGTGGACACGGACGTTTCACAATCGGATAGAGGCCTAAGAGGTGTTGGGGGTGGGAAAGGGGATGTGAAGCAGGTGCCGAGGCCTAGGTGAAGGTCAGGAGATGCATGATTCCCGCCGGCTCCAGGGACTGAAGACTACAGGGCAATGCCACCAAATAAAAAAAATCTGCAAGAAGGCAGAAGGCTGTCATTTCTGCATGCCTCCTCAGCCACTCACTTGTTTATTCATCCTTTCATCTAATCCTTGCATTCCAATCCTTCAACAACCCAAAAACATTTGTTGGCCATACACTATGTGCCAGATCCTCATCACTGGAGGCAAATAAGATATAGCTCAATTCGTCAGCTATGAAACACACATTCCCCACCCACCCCACTCCTCCAGGTGTTTAATGTCTCGGGAATCGTTTGGGATACTTCTTTCGCTGATGTGTCACCTGATTGCAGTCATGTTGTAGTTATCACAGTCTGCCCGGGCTCAACCTTAGTCATGGCTGTTCACGTTGCCATTACATCAATGGAGTTAAGTACACTGTTGGTAATAACAGGTTGAGCTGAGTGGCTGTTTCAGTTCCAAAAAATTACACTATCATTTGGCACTGAAATGAAAGTTACTGTGTTTGTTGGAGGCATGGACACTGTGGGGGACATGAATCTGATGTCTGTGAAGCAAACATTCATCGTTACAGAAATTCCCACCGTTCCATATATCATCACAAAGCGCAAGAACCAAGTGCTTTATGGGACCCTCAAAAGAAAAATACCCACACACAAATATAATTGTGTTTTGTCTGTTACTGATACGTACAGAAAGAATTGTCTAAGATAAGGCCAGAAATGAAATAAACGGAGGGCCTGGAGCATTGTCCCATGTTTCAAAGCTGAGAGGCTGGTGTGACTAATTCCTGGGTCACAGGGTTATGGTTAAGGCTTCGGGTCATAATTTAGGCAGAGTTTTTTTTTGTGTGTATGTGTGTTGTTATTGTTTTTCTCAGCGATACATAAAATAATGGTGTATCCTATAATTAAATGTCTTAGAATGGATCATATACAGTAACTCATGTCTAGGAACCATACAACCATTTTCTTGTAGAAAAGAGATTTCATAAATCACAAGTTTTAAATAGCCCATGCCTGGCTGGTGTGGCTCAGCAATTGAGCATCAACCCAGGAACCAAGAAGTTGCTGGTTCCATTCCCCGTCAGGACACATTCCCTGGGTTTCAGGCTCCTTCTCCAGCAGGGAGCATGCAGGAGGCAGCCAATCGGTGATGTTCCTCTCTCATCACTGATGTCTCTCTCTCTCTATCCTTCTCCCTTGCCTTTCCAATGACATGCCACTGTCCACAAAGACAGAATGTACTCCACACCTCCACCCACCCTTCATCCTTTTGCCATCATTACAGGCCTGTGTGGTGGTAGCAGCCAGGAGCCCAGAGCAGCGAGGATCAGGGCCAGGCGGCCGGGCTCTGGCCTGGGTGGGAGTAATCCCCTAGCCTGGCACCTAGAACTTCAAAGAGCAATTTGATCTGAAAGCCCTTACTTGGGTCCTGCTTTCTAGCACAGCTGTTGGAGCACACACCCTATAAACAGGAAATGCCTGAGAAAGTACAACTGAGAATATCTTATTTTTTAAGAAACCCTGATGAAGCCAGCACAGAGAGTGACATTTATCTGGTATTTCAGTTACCAAGTTAAGAGCTGCTTCCTGACGACCCTGGTTTTATGTTCTGGGCGATCGTATGCTTGCTGCCGCCTAAATAGCCCCACGTTCATCAGTAACTCATTTTGCCTTGTGCGATGAGTGTCTCGGTCAAGGGAGTTGTAGGTACATCTCTGTGTTTTGCTGTCGAAAAGGAAAGGATTGATTAAACCCTAAAGCGATATTTAGATGTCTTTGTGCTTGGAACATGGAAAAGGTAGGACTGGGTGAAAGGAAAACCGTGTACAACGGAGGATGGGGTAGCTCTCCTGGGTTGGAGAGCATCAGAAAAGGCTACAGTGACAAAGTGCTGGCTTCCAGAAAAGACTGAGCTGCAGAGAAGGCACAGTTCTAATCCACCCCTTGCTCCAGACTCCACACCTGCCCCCTGCCCTGCCCAGGTATCTTCTGTTTCAGTCACACCCTCTCATTAACTCAGCTGCTTCCCACCACCGGGCCTCTACGCGTGCCCCCCAATACCTGCAGTGCCCCCCCAACATCTGCAGTGCCCCATTCCTCTCACCTCCTCTCTTTGTATGGCAAATTCCTGCTCATCCTTCAAGGATGAGCTGTCAGTTGATTTGCTAATAGCATGAAGACAGCATAATGGAGAGAACTTGGACACTAGAACGAGACATAACTGGGTTTAAATCTTGGTACCATTTTTACTGGATGGGTGACCTTGGACAAGTTCACTTCACCTCTGGAAGTATGTTCCCCCCTCTGTTAACAGAGCTAATATCTCGCTCCCTGGGGTGCAGTGAATGTTAAGTTACACAACTATATAACGTGCTGGCACACAGTAGACACTCGATAAATGTCAATTTCCTTCTGCCATGCCCATCTTCCAAGCCTCCCCTAATTCTCTAGGCAGCGTAATTTTATGGAAAACTTAGAATATGGATGAGCCTGCATCTGTTGCATCTACATAGTATTCACATTCTTCATGCCATGCTTAAGCTATAAGGTTTCCAGATGAAAATTTAAATTCATTTATTTATTCAACAAATATTTATTTAATGACATCAGATGGCAGCTAACCCTATCACTTGTGTGTGTGTGTGTGTGTGTGTGTGTGTGTGTGTGTGTTTTATTGTTGGAAGTATTACATATGTCTCCCTTTTCTTCCCATTAACCCTTTCTAGCCCGCTCCCATTCCCCATCCCAGGCTTTACCACCCTATTTAAAAAATATATATATTTTATTGATTTTTTACAGAGAGGAAGGGAGAGGAATAGAGAGTTAGAAACATCAATGAGAGAGAGACATCGATCAGCTGCCACCTGCACGCCCCCTACTGGGGATGTGCCCACAACCAAGGTACATGCCCTTGACCGGAATCAAACCTGGGACCTTTCAGACTGCAGGCTGACGCTCTATCTACTGAGCCAAACCGGTTTTGGCTTTACCACCTTATTGTCTGTGTCCATGGGTTATGCACATATGAATACAAATTTTTTGGTTGATCTCATCCCACGTATCCTCCCCTGCCTCCCTTTGAGATTCTGTAGTCTGTTCCAGGCTTCTGTGTCTCTGGGTCTATTTTGTTCATCAGTTTATTTTGTTACTTAGATTCCACATATGAGTGAGATCATAGGATACTTGTCTTTCCCTGCCTGGCTTATTTCACTTAGCATCATACCCTCTGGGTCTCTCCATGCTGTCTCACAAGGTAAGAGACCATTCTTTCTTACTGCTGCATAGCGTTCCATGGTGTAGATGTACCACAGCTTTTTATCCACTCGCCTACTGCTGGGCATCTGGGCTGTTTCCAGATCTTACCTATTGTAAATTGTGCTGCTATGAACACAGGGTGCACACATTCTTTCTGATTGGTGTTTCGGGTTTCCTAGGATATATTCCTAGAAGGGGGATCACTGGGACAAATGGCAGTTCCATATTTAATTTTTGAGAACATTCCATACTGTTTTCCATAATGGCTGCACCTCTGTGCCCTAGGATCCCCTTTTCTCCACATCCTCAACAGCACTTGTCATTAGTTGATTTGTTGATGGTAGCCATTCTGACAGGTGTGAGGTGAGACCTCATGGTCCTTTTAATTTGCATCTCGCTGATGGTCAGTGACTTTGGGCACGTTTTCCTGTCTCTTGGCCATCTGTCTGCCCTCTTTGGAGAAGTGTCTATTCGGGTATGGGGAAAGGGTGGGAGAATTCCCTGCCCACTACGAGGGCGGCTCTCTCTCTAAATCTCCCTGTGTTCACCAACCCGGAAGCTCCTGAAGGCTCTTCTTATCTTAAGTCTCCAGACGAAAAGAAAACATGGTCTGCTTTGTTGCTCTTGCCCATTTACACATTGGCCAGGGCACCTCGGGTGCTTCATTATACTTATTTGTTGACTCATCTGTCTCCCTCTGAGAAGCTGCGTGCTCCTCAGGGCAAGGACTGTGCCTTTTATTTGGCATATAGGAGATGCTCACTTAAATGTCATCTAACTGCCCTAACCGGTTTGCTCAGTGGATAGAGCGTCGGCCTTTGGACTGAAAGGTCCCAGGTTCGATTCCGGTCAAGGGCATGTACCTTGGCTGCGGGCACATCCTCAGTGGGAGGTGTGCAGGAGGCAGCTGAATCCGTTCCTCTCCCATCGATGTTCCTAACTCTCTATCCTTCTCCCTTCCTCTCTGTAAAAAAATCAATAAAATATATTTTTAAAAAAAAGTCATTTAATTGAGAAACACCGTAGCAGACTTTAGGACGGCAGGAGGGAACGGAAGGGGAATAAGCCACCGCCCCTACTGCCTCTTTGGGCGCTTGAATTGTATAATGAAAAGGAGTGTGGTTCAGTGGGCTATGAAAGAAGGGATTACAGTAAAAGCTAACCACTTCATCTGCTCTCTCTCTCAGTTAATCCATGCTATACTTGGAAACACATGCTATTATTTTGTAAATGTGGGAAATTGAGACTTTACTGACTGGACCAATCGGCTAATATGCTCCTCAAATCCAAGCTCCCCTCATCGAAATACAACAATGTATTTGATGCCATAGTTTGAATGAAATCCTCCAAAATCTATTCAGGGAGCCAAAACTGGTTTGGCTCAGTGGATGGAGCGATGGCCTCCGGACTGGAGGGTCCCGAGTTCGATTCCGGTCAAGGGCATGTACCTTGGTTGCAGGCACATCCCCAGTGGGGGGTGGCAGGAGGCAGTTGATGGATGTTTCTCTGTCATTGATGTTTCTAGCTCTCTTTCTCTCCCTTCCTCTCTGTAAAAATTCAATAAAATATATATTTTTAAAAAAAGACAAAATCTATTCGGGGAGAGTATCATCAGGGGTTGGTCTTCCTGACTGCTTACCTCATAAGAAAACTGGATCCCCGAAAAAGAACACCTAGATGTTAGTGGCTTCATCCAAACTGACAGGGGCTGAGATTCCTGCTACCTCTTCTCAACCCATCTTCCCACCTCTAACTCTAGAAAACGATCTAAAAACACCATCTCCCGGAGTTGCTGGAGCCACAAACCTTCTGCGTCTCAGGGGACATGGGAAGTTTGACCCGCGCGGGGCCAGGTGCCTGGGACTACTTCCGGAGGCACAGTGAGAACAGCAGGCCCTGATGAGGAAAGTCTGGAGGCTCTCTGCTCAAGATGTTTGTCTGAGGTTACCTAGTAACCCAAGGCCAAGTCCGTCCTTCCCCTCGCTAGGTCCTCTTCCCACAGCTCTGGCCGCAGGCCCACACGGAGGCCTATCTCCTGTGTCATAGTTAATGACTTTACAGTCTGATTGAAATCAGGTGGCCTCCACGCTGGCACCAACACCCAGGACACTCTCCAAAGATAAGAAAACCCCACGTGACCCAGGTGGTAGCAAACAATGCCATAACCACGCCCACGCCTCCCTCCCCTGCACCCCCTGCAAAGGAGCAGCCAACACCCCTCGGGTCCTTCTTCGGATTGGGAAATAGAGACACCCTGAGTACCACCTCGGCTATTTCAAGTTGCTGTAGCCAGAGAGGTGCTTTCTTCCTTCCTTTTGCTGAACCAAGTGCCTCCCTTTCTTTCTCCAGGAATTCTCCGGATAGCTTTACCTGCCTGCGCACCCCAGCCCTCTGGCTCAAATGAGATGTTGCCTGAAATGGATCTGCAGACTCTAATCATGACGGACAGACACAGGATGAGTCCCGTGAGCATTTTCTGGCCACCTGATGCATTTTGTGTTGTCTTGTGGATCCAAAGAGTTGAGAACCCCCATCGGGACTAAGCAACCCACTTCTTCAGTGCTACCTGGTGTGGTCCTCGGACCGACAGCATGAGAATTAACTGGGAGCCTTTTGGAAATTCAGACCCTCAGGGGGACCGCTTTGTAAAGTATATGATTCTCTAACCACTAGGCTGTACATCTGGAGCTGATACAGAATAACAATGAGCATAAACTGTAATTGAAATAATTTTTAGAAAGCAATGCAGATTCTCAGGCCTCACCCCAGATCCCCCGAATCAGAATCTGTATTGCAGACATCCTCAGTGATTCGTGTGCACATTACAGTTTGAGAAGCTCTGGGCTACAGGGTTGGTAACTGAGACACGGAGAGACTTATGATCCTAGGAAGATAGTGTGCAGAGCAAACTCTGCTTTCTCCTCCCCCAAGATCCTCCGCTGTGCACAAGAAGTCTACCAATCCCTTTTGTATGCTTTCGTACATATTATATATATATTTTTAGTGCCCTATATAGATATTTTTAAAAAATATATTTGTATTGCCGAAACCGGTTTGGCTCAGTGGATAGAGCGTTGGCCTGCAGACTCAAGGGTCCCAGGTTCGATTCCGGTCAAGGGCATGTACCTTGGTTGTGGGCACATCCCCAGTATGGGGTGTGCAGGAGGCAGCTGATCCATGTTTCTTTCTCATCAATGTTTCTAACTCTCTATCCCTCACCCTTCCTCTCTGTAAAAAATCAATAAAATATATTTTTTTAAAGATTTAAAAAATATATATTTTTGTTGATCTCAGAGAGGAAGGGAGAAAGAGATAGGAATATCAATGATGAGAGAGAATCATTGATTTGGCTATCTCCTGCATATCACATATTAGAGACCACGCCCACAATTCAGGCATGTGCCCCAACCAGAAATTGAACTGTGACCTCCTGGTTCATAGGTCAATGCTCAACCACTGAGCCATGCTGGCTGAGCTACACAGGGGTTTTTTTTATTAGTAGTAAATAATAAAAAGAACAATAAATTGTTACTGAGCACTCATGTGCTGGGGGATTTACATGTGTTATTATGCTGACATAACAAAGTACCAAAGACTGGGTATCTTAACCAACAGAAATAATTTATTTTTCCCACATTGTGAAGGCTAGAAGTCCAAGTTCAAGGTGTCAGCAGGTTTGGTTTCTTCTGAGAGCTCTCCATCCTTGGCTGCAGGTGGGGCTGTCTTTTTCCTGTGTCCTCCCATGACTCTGATCAACGTGGGCATGTGTCTGGTTTCTCTGTGTCTAAACTTCCTCTTCTTACAAATCAGATTGGATTAGGGCCTATCCTAATGGCTTGGTTTTAACTTAATTACCCTCCCTCCCTTCCCGCTTCTTTTTTTTTTTTATAAGACCATCTGAGTCACGGCACCGGAATGTTAATGGGGAATGGCACCAGATGTTAGACCTCAGTCCTTGAGTTTTGGCTAAGAAAGAATTCAGAGGCAAGACTCAAACACAAACAGAAGTTTCTTTGGAAAGTCACACAGGTAGAAGACGTGAGCCAGCAGGGCTATGTGGGCTCCGCAAACAAGTTTCAGAGGCAAAAGCAGGGCCTTTGCAGCTTAGGAAGAAGAAAGGTAGAGAAAATGGGCCTGGGAAAGTGCGCTCCAGAGCAGCGGTCGCCAACCTTTCAGACCTCACGGACCACCGGTGGCCCACGGACCACTGGCTAGCGGCCACTGCTCCAGAGGTAGCGTGTGACTGGGCCTTAATGACCTCCTTGATGACCTTTCTCTAAATATAGGTACTTTCTGAGGTACTGGGGCTTAGAATTTCAACATACAAATTTTGGAGAGACCAAGTCAGCCAATAACACCTATAAAGTGGCTAATTATTATTATATCCATTTTAGAGGTGAAGAAACTGGGTGAGAACCGGGTGCTAGCCTCTGTTTTCTCCTGGGAGACTGGAGTCGCCATGTCAAGAAACAGGTTAGGTTGGCAAACATTTGCACATCCTCTGGGAAATTAAGAAGCTTCCCTAAGCCACACACTCAGGACACAGCATTCAGTTTCATCTTTAACATTTTTAATATGTATTTTTTTATTGATTTTAGAGAGAAAGGGAGAGGAAGAGATAGATAGAAACATCCATGATGAGAATCATTGATCAGCTGCCTCCTGCACACCACCCACTGAGGATCAAGCCAGCAACCTGAGTATGTACCCTGACTGGGAATCGAACCGTGATCTCCAAGTTCATAGGTTGATGCTCAACCCTGAGCCATGCTGACTGGGCTGCTTTAATATTTTTGCCAACCACAGAGAGTCTGCTCCTCTAACCGGGAGAAGATTTTGTTCATTAGAACCTTCCAGGGAGACCTCTGAATGTCCACCTCCTACAAATACATCTGTGGCTTCAAAAATGCTAACAAGTGGGGGACTTTGAGACTTTGGAGTAGGTAGTACAGTCCCCTGTGCACCCCAGCGTGATGTAAAGAATGCTGGGAAGGCCTCCTGGCCAACCTCCCCTTCTTAGACAATGATTCCTTCAGATATTTCAGGCCTCAGAGGCCATGAAAATGAGTCCCAGAGAGATCACTGCTTAGACCCCTGCAATCACTCAGGCAGACAGGAGCTCAGGGATAATTGAGCCCATTCCCCTCATTTACATTAAATTAAAAATTCCTGCCAAGACCGGTTTGGCTCAGTGGATAGAGTGTCGGCCTGCGGACTGAAAGGTCCCAGGTTTGATTCCGGTTGGGGGCATGTACCTTGCTTGCAGGCACAACTCCAGTAGGGGGTGTGCAGGAGGCGGCTGATCGATGTCTCTCATCGATGTTTCTGACTTTCTATCCCTCTCCCTTCCTCTCTGTAAAAAATCAATAAAATATATTTAAAAAAAAATTCCTGTCTTGGCTGACTGGTGTGGCTCAGCAGTTGAGCATCAGCCCATGAACCAAGAGGTCATGGTTGGATTCCCTTCAGGGCACATACCTGGGTTGTGAGCTTGATGGCCAATAGGGGGCGTGCAGGAGATAGCAGATTGATGATCCTTTGTCAGCATTGATGTTTCTATCTCTATCTCCCATCCTCTTTCTAAAATGAATAAAAAGAGATACATTAAAAAAAAATTCCTTTCTTCAGTCATACTAGTCACATTTCAAGTGCTTGATGGCCCCCTGGGACCAGTGGGGTGGCTGAGCCCACGAGACAGCTGCGCCCTACATGTCACCTCCTCTGGCGTCCCCAGGCTGCAAGTGGGGCCGGAGGCTTGGGGCCGGGCCGGACCACGGTACCTGTCACATAGTGCTACGGCCGCCTGCTCCCTCCTGTTTCCCATTAGGCCCTGCCCTTGCCAGTTAGGAGGTTGCCTCATTCTCCTTTGTATTCTCCGCACCGGCAGCGCAGGCCCAAAATAGCCGCCGGCTTTGTCTGCACAAGGTTGAATGCCTGAACACCGGCAATTTTCTCAGGGCCTTCGGCGCTGTGAAATCTGGCTCCCGGCTCGCTCTGGGACCTCCTCTCCGACCAGCCTCCCCTCTGCTCACTGGGCTGCAGCCGCCTGGCCCCTCGCCATTCCTGGAATGCCCTCAGCACCGTGTTCTCCGTCCCTGGAGAGCCAGGCGACTTTGCTCGCTCCTCGGCACATTCAGATCTCATTAAAGCCGCCTTTCCTGGCCAAGCGCTTAACAAGAGGCCCATTCTGCAGCTCAGATTCTCGCCCCTTTCTTTTTCTTTTTAAATATATTTTTATTGGTTTCAGAGAGGAAGGGAGAGGGAGAGAGGTAGAAACATCAGTGAGAGAGGATCATGGATCAGCTGCCTCCTACATGCCCCCTACTGGGGATCGAGCCTGCAACCCAGGCATGTGCCCTTGACCAGAATCGAACCTGGGACCCTTCAGTCCACAGGCTGATGCTCTACCCATTTAGCTGAACTGACTAGGGCTCTCTCCCCTTTCTTTTTTTTTTTTTTAAATATATTTTATTGATTTTTTACAGAGAGAAAGGGAGAGAGATAGAAAATCAGAAACATCGATGAGAGAGAGACATCGATCAGCTGCCTTCTGCACGCCCTACTGTGGAGATGTGCCCGCAAGCAAGGTACATGCCCCCAACCGGAATCGAACCTGAGACCCTTCAGTCCGCAAGCCGACGCTCTACCCACTGAGCCAAACCGGTCTCGGCGCCCCTTTCTTTTTCGTCAGAGTGCCAACACCACCTGGCATGTTATTTACTTCACTAACCCGACGCTCCTTCTAGAATGTGGGTTTTATGAGAAGAGGGACTTCTCTGTGTCGTTTAAAGTTGCATTTCTAGAACAACCCCTGACATCTAAGAGGTGCTCAATACATATTTACTGGCTCTAAAGAGATCAGACCATCTATGAAGGGGAGCTGGGGGAAAGGGAAATAAGGTTGTTCATGGCAGAGTTCCAGAAATTTCAATATTTTCCCCATTTCAGACTGTCGGAATGGCTTTTCCTTGATTTATGGTGCAAACGTGGTTGCAGGAGAAGCAGGAGAAGCAGGGGCTGGAGGAGGCCGAGGCTTCCCGAGCGCCCAGAGGCAGGAGGCTGGCGGCTGGAATGTGGCTGCTGGAAGCTTCCGTGGCAGTTGGTGCAGGCGACCACCAGTTGGGCTGATGGAAGGGACTCCAGGAGGATGCATGGAGCAGGAGGGGGCCAGGTAGGCAAGCTCCTGGGGACAGCAGCCTGGCGGGTTTGATTCCGAGTGGCACGGCAGAAAACCCAGAAAACCGTAAGAGCTGGGGCCACAGGCTGGGGTTGGGGCTGCATCCGGGAACGCGACTGGGCGACACGGGGCAAGCCACTCAAACGATGCTTTGTCCTCGTCTGTAAAACTGGATAAGCTGTACCTCACGGGATTGGTGTGAAGACTGTGGTGAACATGGGAAAGTGCTCCGTCGACTGTAAAGTGCTGAGAGATGCAAGCGATGGGGACTCCAGGCTTCCCCCGTGTATCCGCTTGTCGGCCGGCCCCACACATTCAATCGTTGGGTTGATCGATTATATACAACGCAGGGCTCTTGTAAACTTTTATTGGGTTATAAAACTCATATCCCTTCCTCCTGTACCTCCCACAGGGCTCAGAAACACCAATCTCGGTCTGGCCTGGGAGCCACAGTTGGGCATTTTATGGAGGCTGTTTTCCAATGATTTCACTTGTGAATGTCTGATCTCCCAGGCCCAGGGAGACTGCAAGCTGCTTGCTGTTAGGATACAGACTACAGAGTCGTTCGTTCAATCCTGGGGGTAAACCTTGGCTTTGCTGCTTCCTTGCTGCGTAGGGCAGTTACTCAGTCTTATCCACAACACTGACATCCTAATAATATCATTTGTAGTGTTATGAGAATTAAGAGATAATGTATACAAAGTTCTTGCAAAATTGTTTGTAATTTATTGATTTTAAAGAGAGAAGGAGAGGGAGCGAGAAAGGAGGGAGAGGGGGAGGGGGGATTTGTTTTTCCAATTATTTATGCATTCATGGGTTGGGTCTTGTATGTGCCCTGACCAGGAACCAAACCCACAACCTTGGCGAATCGGACGGCATTCTAACCCAACTGAGCTACCTGGCCAGGGCTCCAAAGTTCTTACATCAGTGCCTAGTACCTCGCAGGAGACTAACCAATTGTACTTTCTGAACAATAGCTGCTTATACAACACTAAGCACAGATGTACTAGTATTGGGTTTTCCCCAAATACTTGATTGAGAGCGAGTAGTAAATCAAAAACAGCAAATAGCAATTCAAGGCCAGTTTTGGCTTTAACCTCCCAATCTAGCTCTAAGAACTGAAAGGACTGTTGCTTCCGGACCCAGGCAGAGACTGGAAGAGCAAAATAAATAAGAGCAATTCATTTTCTTGGGTCAACAGCTGAGGAATCTCACTTGATCCATGACTGTGGATTTGGGTAGAGCGGTGATCAGCAAACTTATTAGTCAACAGAGAGGCAAACCTTGGCTCGTGAGCTGCAGGTGGCTCGAGAGCCGCAGTTTACCGACCACTGGAAGGAAAGGGTATCAGCATATGAAGCCTGAAATGTTGATAGAATGGTTATGGGACACATACAGAATGACATGTATTTTCAAAGATATTTTTCAATTTCAAATCATAGGGTATATTTTCAGACCATGTATCTTGATTTTTGTGCAGAAAATTGGATGGACATAAATGTAGATGTGTTAACTATACAGCACCAAAGATGCTTAGCATGTTTGTTTATTGGGCTTAATTTATTCACACAACAGTTTTTAAACTTATAGCATTCAGAGGGTGACATCAATCTTGGATTTGACTTCCTCCAGAGATTCAGTGCGTTTTTACATGAGGAAGCAAGAGGTGGAGCGATGAGGCTACAGATCCTGAGACAGCAGGGAGAGGATTGGCAAGGGTTTGGGAATGGAGAGAAGTTGGCTATATTCATCTCCCAGGCAATCAACAAGCAATTATCATGTACCAGGCGCCTGCTACAAGGCCTCCTTTCTCTGCTCTGCCTACTTCATTTATTCATTTGCACAGGGATTTCTTAAGAACCTCCTCAGGATCAGCAAGTGTCCTAGGACCCAGACTTTTAAGACAATAAATGAAGTCAGCGCCATCTACGCTGCCCTCATTCTCTCTGTTAGCCCAGCTCTCAGAGAGTGAAGTAGAATGGGGGTGCGTTTGAGTGGGAGTGGGGGTGTCTTCTTTGTGATTCTACGTGTTTAACTGTATTGAGAGAACGTTAGGCAGTTCTCTCAATTTGTGAGCCTTACCCACCAAATTGCAATCTCTGAATTTCCGGTGCCCAACTCACTGCCTAGCATATAAGAGGTAAAAGAGCAATGAATCAAAATGACTTGCTCTGGGAGGTAATTCTGAATTCAATGTTTCATGTGCCAAGAATCTTTGATGTTGAAGTGAGGGTCAGGACAGCTGACAAGTATGTGGTATCGTGGAAATCCCACTGTTGGGAGTCGCAGAAATGCAAGGCATACCTGAGAGTAGATTTAGTAATTTATCCTGTAACTAGAAGCCTGATGCACAAAGATTCATGCTAGAATGGGCTTTCCTTTCCCTGGCTGCTGGCACTGCCTTTCCACTAGCCCAGCCCCTTTCCACTCAGGCCCTAGAGCCGTCTCTTTCCACTCTGGGAGCCCCCTCTTTCTGCTCCAGCCCCGCCTTCCCATGCTGCCCAGAGGCCCTGAGAGGCCAGGGGTGGGGGTTCTCACCATGGCAATGACACAAGCATCCCCCCCTCAACTCGGTTAATTTGCATATCACTCCTGATTGGCTAGTGGTGTAGAAGAGGTATGGTCAATTTACATGTTTGTCTATTATTAGATAAAATGTGGACTTTGATTTCACAGCATCAGGTGACCCAGCACTGAGTCTCTCCCAACATTAAATTTGAAGCCATCTTGACAATAGACCCGTCTCATGGCCGTTGGCCAACTGAAGAAGGGAAACTTTAAATCCAGCCGCCATCGTATTTCTCCAAGGCTGGGAAGACAGTGAGAGCAAATGGAATGTGGATGCTTTAAATATTAATAACAATCACTTTATATTTGAATAATGCTTTTAATTTTCCAAAACATTGTTTAGGTCATTGGATTGCATTTGATTATATCACATAATCAATAGGACAGATATTATTATTTCCTTTCCAGAGAAGGAAAGGGAAGTAAAGTAGGCATAAGTAATTTATCTAAAGACTCACAGGTGGTTACTGGGACTGTTGGGAGTAGAATCAAATCTCTTGATGAGCAGTAGTAAGCTTGTTTCCACATGTAGTTGTAGAGGGTCTAAGTTCCATGAGGACAAAGACTGTTTAGATCAATGCTTTCTTTTCAAAGCCTAATAGCAGGTACTCAATAAATACTAGCTTAATTAATGAATAAATTATTTCCTTCCTTCTAATTCTTTGTTTAAATTGCCATGTTCCTAACTTCTTAAAGTTAGCCAATTAACTCATTGATTTTTTTTGCCTTTTTTCTTGCTATTATAGGAAATCAAGATAGTACATTACTCATTACTACTCATTTAGTCTGATCACATAAGTTTCTTTTTTTTTTCTTTTTAAATATATCTTATTGATTTTTTACAGAGAGGAAGGGAGAGAGATAGAAAGTCAGAAACATCGATGAGAGAGAGACATCGATCAGCCGCCTCCTGCACGACCCCCACTGGGGATGTGCCCGAAACCAGGATACATGCCCTTGACCGGAATCGAACCCGGGACCCTTCAGTCCGCAGGCCGACGCTCTATCCACTGAGCCAAACCAGTCTCAGCCACATAAGTTTCTTTATGTATTTTCATTTGAGCCTCAATATTTTCAAATGCCAAATGTCAAACAATATCTTTTATTATTTATTTAAAATATATTTTTATTGATTTCAGAGAGGGAGGGAGGGAGAGAGATAGAAACATCATTGATGAGGGAGAACCATGAATCGGCCCCCTCCTGCATGTCTCCTAGTGGGAATCAAGCCCGAGACCCAGGCATGTGCCCTTGACTGGAATTGAACCCAGGATCCTTTGGTCGGCAAGCCGACACTCTATCCAATGAGCCAAACTAGTGCTCAAATAATATTTTAAATTATTGTGTAACTGAATTGCATTGTGTTCACAGAACATGGCGTATGTGACACTAATAATTTTAAATATGATAGAATTTAGTTTATGGCTTAGTCTATATTTAATGTATGTGAAAGTATAACCTGCACTTGTTGGGACTATGTTTTATACATAATCAGTTTCATCGAGCTTACTGAATAATTGACTAATACCTTATTGGTGTTTCAGTCAGCTTGTTCTATCAGTTTCCAAAAGAGGTAAGTCAAAGTCTATCACTATGATGGTAGATTTTTACTTTCTACAGTTGATGCTATTTTATTGGGTACTTAAGAATTTAGACGTTTATATCTTCCTGGGAAATAGAAATGTTGGTGATTATGTAATGAAGCTATTCATTTGAGTGATATTTTGGTTCAATATTGATATAGCTACACTAGCTTTCCTTTATTACATTGCCATTCTTTAAGTTTCAATCTTGCCAAAACCGGTTTGGCTCAATGGATAGAGCATCAGCCTGCAGACTGAAAGGTTCCAGGTTCGATTCCGGTTAAGGGCATGTACCTTGGTTGTGAGCACATCCCCAGTGGGGGGTGTGCAGGAGGCAGCTGATCGATGTTTCTAACTCTCTCCCTCTCCCTTTCTCTCTGTAAAAAATCAGTAAAATATATATTTTTTAAAAAGTTTCAATCTTGTTCTGCCCTATGTTCTGAGTATTTATCTTGTAAACAGCAAATAAAAGGATTTTTTTTTTAAATCTTTTTTAAAAGCCCTTCATATCCGACTTTTAACCCATAGAATTTGGTCTGTTTGTTGCAAGCGCTGATAGTCTTTTCCTATAGTGGTTACCCTAGAACCGTAGTCGACAAACCCTGTCTCGCGAGCCACATGCAGCTCTTTAGCCCCTTGAGTGTGGCTCTTCCATAAAATATCACAGCCTGGGCAAGTCTATATTGAAAAAGTGGCATTAGAAGAAGCTGACGTTTAAAAGATTTGGCTCTCAAAAGAAATTTCAATTGTTGTACTGTTGACATTTGGCTCTGTTGCCTAATGAGTTTGCCGACCTCTGCCCTAGAAATTTTAATGTGTCTAATTTACTTACCATAGACTAATGCTAATTGATGTATTTATCTTCCCTTACAATAGTAGGGTGCTGTTACTCAGATCATTCTCCCAAACTCATATACTATTAGTTTCTAGTTCTGTTTATCTTCCTCCCATAAGTTACCAATTTTTATTATTGTTTTATATGACCAATTGTTTTATGTAGATTTAGCTACATACTTTTTAGACTATTTGCTTATTGTTCTTTCTGGCACCTCAAACTTCTTTTCTGACATAATTTACTTCTTCTCAAAATGTGCTTTGTAGAAGCTCATTAGTAAAATTTGCGTTTTTAATTATCTGGACTTAATTTCCCCCTTATTTCAGTAAGATTGTTAAAGTATCTGTTTTTAGGCAGAATTCTTTCTCATCCTGGTCTTTTGAAGACATTCCACTTCTCTCTCTGACTACCACTGTGATGTTCAGAAACCTGTTGTCCGGCCCTAGCTGGTTTACCTCAGTGGATAGAATGTCAGCCTATGGATTGAAGGGTCCCGGGTTCAATTCATGTCAAGGACATGCCCACGCTGTGGGCTCAATCGCCAGAGCGGGGTGTGCAGGAGGCAACCAATCAATGATTCTCTCTCATCATTGATCTTTCTCTCTCCCATCCTCTCTGAAATTAATAAAAAAAAAAAGTGTGTGTGTGTGTGTGGATATATGTATATAAAAGAAACCAGTTGTCGGTGTAGATACCATTTCGTTGTAGGTAATTTCTTTTCCCTTTGCCTGGCCTTAGCATTTTCTTTAATCTGTAGTTTTACTCCAATGTGTCTAGCTTATGTTTTTCTTTTACTATGAATTGTGATTCCTTAAGTGGGCCGTTTGTGTCTTCTATCAGATCTGGAAAAATTATCAACCATAATAATCTTTTCAAGCTTAAAAAATTGTGGTAAAATGTACATATTAACTATTTTAACTATTTTTTTATTTTAACTGTTTTTATGTGTATGATTCGGAGGCAATAAGTTGTTGTGCTACCATTATCATCATTCATCTCCAAAACATTTACCTTCTAAAAGTGAAATTTGATACCCATGAAAGACTAAGTCTCTCACCCCCAGCCCCTGGCAGCCACCATTCTGTCTCTATGGGTTTCACTGTATACTTACTTAATGTTCTGTAACATTAATACCTATATTTAAAGTCTTGGCAGGTGATTTTCCCCCCTACATGTTTTTCTGCTGTCTCTCAGGGAAGTTTGTGTCTTAACGTATTTTGTGATTTTTGAATTTTGATTGTGAGCTAACTTTCTTTGTAACTCTGTGGGACTTCTCAGAGGCCTGAGTGGAGAGAATTCATTTCCTTTTGCCAGAGGCTTGGGTACTTACTAATCTGGGACCACAGAGACCACCTTGATTAAATTTTTGATTTAGGTTTGTATTTTTTTTTTTTAAACATGAAGAAAATCTGAATTCAGGCCCCAAACTGATTGGAGATCTCATATGTGGTTAACAAGTCACAAAGGGGACCCTTTGACCATGCACCGAATGCCACAGCTGATATATTAATTGAATTTCACTATGTTCCTTTGTCGGATATATGAGTCTCTTCTATTTATTGAGCATATAACCCTTTGCAACTCCTGGATAAATGTTTGGGTTTCTGATCTTACTCTTGAACCTATGTGAACTTGAGACTTATTGTACTGCCTCCAAGTGGTCATTAAAACAAATGCTCTAGACCCAACACATTACATAAAAAGGAAAGAAAACAACAACTCCAGAACAGCCCCCGCTTTAGCTTTCATCCACCTCTTAAGGTTTGTGCTGTAGTTTCATCTTGAAGCTTCAAATGTTCTCTTTATTTTATTGCCAAATAGGAGATGTTTGTGAGGTTTGACCTAGTGGTTCTGAGAGGTTTATAGCAGCAAAGTTTTCAGAAATGAAATCCCTTGTGATACTACACCCTTCTGTGTAGCTCTAAGTTCTGTGATGTTTCTAACTTGATCTTTGGTGGATCTTTTTCTGTATTATTTTAATTCTCACAAAAGGTCTGTGAGATAGGCATGATTGTTATCAGCATTCCTATTTTAAAGATGAAGAAACTGAGGTATAAAAAAGTTAAGTAATATGCCTGAGGTCACACAGCTAATAATCACGGTAGGTATTTGAATCTGGGAATTCTGGCTTCAGTGCACATGCTCTGACCCACTCCAATCAATCATCTTCAGTTTCTGCTTTGTGCCCAGCACACTTCCTTCCTGCTTACAATCTGTATGAGGAGGCGATACATACCCATAAGGAACCATTTGAAAACAAAGAGAACACTATGAACAGATTAGAAAACCTCGTGAAATGTACCACAGAATTAGACAACCTGGATGAAATGAACAAATTTAAAGCAACACACAAACTACCAAAACTGATTCAAGAACAGAAAATTGAATAGACCTATAAAAAGTAGAGAGATTGAGTCAGTCACAAAAAATAAAAAAAACCCACAAAACTTTGAACAAAGAAAAACCCAGGACCAGATGGCTTCATTGGTGAATTCTATCCAATGCTTGAGGAAGTAACGCCAATCCTACACCAATACTTCCAAAAAATAAAGGCAGCAAAGACTCCCTAACTCAGCATATAAAAAAAGATTATATATCATGACCAACTGTGATTTATCCCAGAAATGAAAGACTAGGTCATTTCTTATATGGTATACAAGCAATGTAATATAATTATATAGAGAGAGAATAAAAGGAAAAGCACGTGATTATCTTTCTAAAAATATATTTTTATTGATTTCAAAGAAGGAAGAGGGAGATAGAAACATCAATGATGAGAGAGAATCATTGATTAGCTGCCTCCTGCACGCCCCACACCACAGGATCCGGCCCGCAATCCAGGCATGTGCCCTGACCGGGAATCCAACCCTGATCTCCTGGATGAGAGTTTCATGTTAAACCACTGAACCACACCAGCCAGGCCAAGAACTTTTTAATTTTATCTTTTTCTTAACCATGGTTACAGAAAGAAATCTACATGATAAACTTTGAATGCAAGAACTGGTCCACACGTGGGCAAGCATGTCTGGTATCATAAGAAACGCTTCTCTCTCTAAATCACAGACGGAAGGGCATGCAGCTGGCCATTGTGCAAGAGGTCTGCCCTGCTCTACATAAAAGGTGCCCACTTCCAGGGACTGTCCCAAAGCGCCCCTCTCTCTTCAAACTCTTCACACAGCCCTGGATGCCCCAGCCTCTGTGCCCGCCTGGTCCTTACTCCATCCAAGGATGGAGGTCATCAGGCCGCTTCCTGCCGCTCCCACTTCTCAGCCACACAGTCCTTTCACCCACGTGGACAGGAGCCAGAGCCACTCCTCCTTACCTAACCTTTGTGCCTGGTCCCCAAGTCCAATGGCTATTTAAAGAAGGGGATGCCAATCCAATGATCTGGTGGCACAGGCCTCAAACAATCTCCCATCTTGCAAATGGTTCTTTTGAGGGCAGCGGTCATCTTCCCGCCTGTTTCGCTTGTGCCTTGCTCGATGTCTCAACCTCGGCCTCCATAAAACCTGTGCAGTTTAGGGTCGTCACTCACACCCCCCGAGACTCTCCATTTCCTGGGCCTCTGGGAACCTCCTCCATTCTGGGGGTCTTAGACCCATAAGATGATGATCCCTCTTGTCTGCTCATCCACTGAACATCAAGTTCCCCGGTGTTCTGCCCACTGCCTTTCTCTCGCTCTCTCTTCTTCAACGGTGACCTCATGTATTCTCGTGACTGTAACCATGGCGTATGCGCCTGCTAAGCCTCTCCATGTGGACATCTCATAGGCCCTTCAAACTCGGCGTGGCCCAAATTGCCGCCTCCGTACATGTAGTCCCCCCCTTTTTTTTGGTTGGGCTGTAAATTATCTGATTTCACTTCAGGGTTCTTTCAGGGTGCTCATGGAAGATTTCAGATCCCCTCAGTGGGCCTGAGGCTAGGGATGTAGGACCCCCGAGTGCACCAGTTCATTTCCCTAAGTTCTCCAGCACATGCAGAAGTGACCAATTCTATCACAGCTCAAAACAGCACAAAAATCTTGTTAACTCAAAGCTTTCTCTCTCATGGAAGAAGTTGGCAAGCTACATCCAGGGCCAAATCTGGCTTAATTTAAATCACACAACTTTTACTATTTATTTTTAAGTGCACAGCTGAGTGGCATTAAGCACATTTACATTGTTGTGAAACTGTCACGCCCACTCATCTCCAGAATTTCCTGCATCTCCCCAAATTGAAACTCTGTACACATTCAACACACACTCCTCAATCCCCACTCCTGTCAGTCCTGGGCAGCCATTCTACTTCTTATCTATGAATTTGACTTATCGACTGCGCTGGATACTTTACGTAAATGAAATCATAGTATCTGTCCACTTGCGACGGGCTTATTTCACTTAGCCTAATAGCCTCAGGTTCATCCATGTTGTTATGTGTGTCAAAATTTTCCTTCCTTTCTCAGGCTGGACAATATTTCGTGGATGTGTATACCCCATTTTGTGTATCCACCTTTCTGCTGATGGACATCTGGGTTGCTCCCATCTTCTGACTATTGTGACGAATGCTGCTATGAATGTGGGTGTGCAGATACCTGTTCGAGTTTCTTCTTTCCATTCTTTTGTTCCATTTGCTGTAGCTTTACTCTTAGTCTCATCTCTGTCCCTACCTTCCACCTTGTACTTCTTTGACAATTAATGCCTAACTGCTTGTACTCCTCATCACAGCCCATTCTCTTATTTTTTAAGAGAGAGGAAGGGAAGGGGAGAAACATCCATCGGCTGCCTCCTGCATATCCCCTACTGGGGACTGAGCCCACAACCCGAGCATGTGCCCTGACCGGGAATCAAACCATTGACCTCTTGGTCCTGGGTCAACACTCAACCACCGAGCCACACTGGCCAGACACAGCCCATTCTCTCTGTACTGCTGTACGTTTGCTCATACTATTCCCTCTGCCGAGAACACCCTTCCTATTTGGGGGGAGTGATTTTTTTCCCAAGTCCTAATCCTTCCTTTAGGAATTAGGTTATCTTCTCCAAGAAGCTCATCCCAAACTCACATGTGAATATGATCCTCTCTTCTGAGTCCTACTGGTTCCCAGTCTACGCTGTCTGGTTAAGACATTATATTACATCACAGTTATCTACAAGCTTTTTCCAAGAGCAAGGTTTAGATCTTCTTTTGCTGAACTTCCTGTGGCTAACCTCGCTTTTTGGCACATGGATAACATCTATTAAAATTAGTTTAACAAAACAAAGGAATGTTGTGTTCCCAAGGCAAATGCCTGCCGCTGAGGGTGGGATGTCACAGCCAATGGCAGAGGGAAGCTCAAGTAGGTGAAACCCTCTATTAATGCTCCCCCCTCATTGGGGGGAGAATAGATGAACTCCTGCAGATCAGGAATAAGTATCACAGGCTGGGAAAACTCTCTGTTGCCAGGGTACTATGCAGGACATTTACTGAAAAGGTATGTCAAGTTCAGGTCATGCCAAAGGCCCATAAACAACCATCGGGTCTCTCTGTGGTTACATGGTTCTTTTCCAGAGGAAGGCCAGAGCCAGAGGGAACCTTCTCGGTGTGTTTGGATGGAAACATGTCTTACACCAGGTTGGATCTTCAATTCCTGAGAACGATTGTCCAAATGCACTCCAATAACTGTAGAGGTTGCCATGATTTTGTGGACAATGTGGTTCCAAACCCAGAGGGGACCCAGTGGGTTTGGTTCCTGGGACATCAAAGATGAACAGGCGCATTTAGGGCTAAATATACATAGTAGTGGATGCCCACTACACAGGGCGAGGAGCCAGGAGCAGGCTGACTCAGCAGCCACAACAAAAGGGACACATCCTTACAGGAACCTCCTCCTCACGCTCTGAGCAGAGCCACTAATCACACACAGACATATGGCGTGTCTCCACAATGAACTCGATAATAATGGAAAGACTTCACAATTTCTGCAGACTTGTGAACGAAGGCTGTAATGAACTTCCCAACTCAAATCCTTTCTCCGGATTTGGAAAACTTGAGAATAAGGAGTCACTTGGGTACAAATTGTCGTTTTGTGCCTTTTTTGTTTGTTTTGTTTTTCTTTTTTTTTGACGTAGTATCTTATCCATTGAAAAAGGGGGAGATAAAGGATGGCTAGCTAACATCCTCCCAGCGCCCTTATCAAACATGCTTGCTAACTGTTTGATATGAGATCTGTTCCAGGAGAACTAATTGTGATTTCCGTGAAATTGCCGCCGTGTCCTGCCTATCACAGGAAGTGTGCGCTTTAATGGCTGGTATCACCCAGGCCATCATCCTGAGATGTTCAATTTTCTGATGCAATTATTCTTTTTAAAAACTGTGAAAATGACATGTGAGCTGACAAAAAGCAAACAAGTGGTTTTCAGTCTCAACAGCTTGGGTTTTTAAGGAAACTATTTGAGGAAAATAGTAAGAGGGCCATTCTGGTGCTAAGAGCATGGTGGGGTGGGGTGCAGAGAGATGGGGTAATGGTTTTGAATAAATGAATAGTAATTGAAATGATCCAACAAAATGATCACATCCATTTTAATCCTTATTATCCTTGCCCCCCACCCCAATCTCATGTTGCTAAGTGTGATTTTTTTAATCTTCATCCAAGAATATATTTTATTGATTTTAGAGAGAGGAAGGGAGAGAGAGAAAGAAACATTGATGTGAGAAACATCGAGCAGTTGCCTACACACCCTGACTGGGGATCGAACTCACAACTTAGGTGTGTGCCCTGCCCGGGAATGGAACCTGAAACCTGTGGTGTACAGGATGATGCTCCAACCAACTGAGCCATCCGGCCAGGGTTATACTGTGTTAATTTTATTTATTAACTCCAGATTGGATATGTCTTCCTTAGGCTAGTCAAGTAGAATCGTTTCCCTTGGAAATATTGTTGTTCCTTAGCATTTACGAGCGAGTTCAGACTACCTTCTTTTTCATTCTTTCAAATCACGTATCGAAAAGGGAGAGGGAACTCCCTGGTGTCCTAAGACAGCTTGTCCTGGGACAACTTTCCAAGTGCAGCTCAGATTTTCAGCTTCTTTGGCCTTGGTCACCCAAAAAGGGAAGTTTCCCCTTTAAACAACAACACTCTCAGGAACATGTGTCTTGCGTCATAATTGCCATTTACAAGTGTGGGCCTGCGTCACTGATGATGAGCTCTGGTGTCAGGTTACCCGCAGGTGCCCGTCTTCACTGAGCCTCTGGGTTTCAGTGAGGGACTCAACGCTGTACCAGGAACTCAGTATTGATGCCACGCGGGGCATTTACTGAGCATGTGCACTCTGCCGGGCATTAGTATGCAAACTAGGAAGGATGCTCCCTGTGTTCTTTTGGTGAGAAGCCAGCTGATGAACCGCAGTTTGAGCCATCCTGTGCCAGAGGGGAGCACCCAGTGATACCTAAGAGGAAGGGAAGAGAAACTCTTTTTTTCTTTTTAAAATACTTGCATTGATTTTTAGAGAAAGAGGAAAGGAGGGAGGGAGAGAGAAAGATCGATGTGAGAGCAAAACATGGATTAGCGACCTCCTGCATGCCCCCCATTGGGGATCGGGCCCACAGCCTGGGCTTGTGCCCTGACCCAACCAACTGAGCCACACCAGCCCATCTGTGGAAGAGAAACTTTTTAGAGAGCAAGTGATCATTGACCCCAGGCCTTGAAGGGTGAATGAAATTCTACCAGTTCAAGATGAGTTAGGTGAGAACTGTGGGGAAGTATGTTTGGGTAGGTAAGGGGGTAGCAGGGGAACTTGAAAACCAGGGGCAGCCCAAACCAGTTTGGCTCAGTGGATAGAGCATCGGCCTGCGGACTGAAAGGTCCCAGATTTGATTCTGGTCAAGGGCATGTACCTTGGTTGCAGGCACATCCCCAGTGGGGGGTATGCAGGAGGCAGCTGATAGATGTTTCTCTCTCATCGATGTTTCTCTCTATCCCTCTCCCTTCCTCTCTGTAAAAAAATCAATAAAATATATTAAAAAAAAAAAAAAGAAAGAAAACCAGGGGCAGGAATTTGGACCTGAACTAGTGAGTCATGGGATGCAATC
Source organism: Lasiurus cinereus (assembly GCA_011751065.1). NCBI lineage: Eukaryota > Metazoa > Chordata > Mammalia > Chiroptera > Vespertilionidae > Lasiurus > Lasiurus cinereus. The sequence continues at coordinate 5,448,432 of JAAGEH010000027.1, forward strand.
AGCTGTGAGCTGCGGAGCGGGACAGCATGACCCGTGAGCTGTTCAAGAGAAACTGTTCAGACATGACCTGCTGAAGACACGGAGGTTGGCCCGGGGGCAGCCAGAGTTCCTCCAAATGCCAGTCATTTGGAAGGTAATGAGTCTGGGATTGGGGTGAAGAAAGAAGAAACTGAGAGCAAGGACAGTTCTTGGCACACGGGAGGCGGATGCACAGAAGTCTGCTAAGAGGAGACTGGCACAGTTAAGTGGCTCACTGACAGCACTCCACGGATTAAAGAAGAGTGGACGCGAAATCTGAGAGGGATGCGGACTATGAGGGAGGAATGGCTCCAAAGAAAAAGAAATAAACTAGCCCTGGCTGGTTTGGCTCCGTGGACAGAGCATCGGCCTGGGGACTGACGGGTCCCAGGTTTGATTCTGGTCAAGGGCACGTGCCTGGGTTGTGGGCTTGATCCCCAGTGGGCGGTGTGCAGGAGGCAGCCGATCAATGGTTCTCTCTCATCATTGATGTTTCTATCCCTCTCCCTCTCTTTATGTGAAATCAATAAAAATTATTTTTTTTAAAAAAATGAACTCCTCTAGGGCTGAGTTTTGCTTCCTTCTCCTGAGTGCACCTCATTACACCCCAAAGGAGCGCCCAGCAATTTATCGGTACACTAATGGGAAGTGACCAGCACAAGGAAACGAGGGAAAGACGGTGTGGCTTTCAGCCTTCCTGTGTCCTAAGACGGCTCATCCTGGCAATTCCTCTCAAAGTGCTGCTCATCCTCTGAGCCTCTTTAGCCTCGGTTTCCTCATCTGAAAAGTGGGACAGTTGCCGAAACCGGTTTGGCTCAGTGGATAGAGCATCGGCCTGCAGACTGAAAGGTCCCAGGTTCAATCCTGATCAAGGGCATGTACCTTGGTGTGGGCATATCTCCAGTAGGAGGTGTGCAGGAGGCAGCTGATCAGTGTTTCTCTTTCATCGATGTTTCTAACTCTCTATCCTCTCAAAAAATATATTTTTTAAATGGGGCGGTTGATTAGGGACTAGCTACCATCCTGCCGGCATTAATAATCAGTGACTCTGTCCTTTTTTGCCGATACTGGTGCTCTTTCTCCTTTAAAAAAAAAAGAAAGAAAGAAAGAAAAGGCTGACAAATGAACCTCAAGCTTCCCCCTGAAGTGAGCGGAGAACACCAATGTGTGAGGTACACAGAGAATCTAAAGGCCTGAGAGCCCAAGGCCCATTGCTCACTGTTTGAAGGATCCCATTGCCAAAAATGGAAGTGGCGTTGGGAGTGTTGTTTTTGCCGTGTCCCCTGGACTTAAATGGAACGAAATCCTCTCGCAAAGATGAAGAGAGGAGAGGAGAGGGGAAGAGGAGGGGTAAGGAGGGGGTGCCTTGGCTGGGAGCGGCTGCTATTCTATGCACCCGAGGTCCAAGTTCAAATACGCTTGCAGGAAAGCTGCGGTTCGATCTCTCCACCCCCTACACAATGAAGCTGTTGTGAGTCCCCAGGCTGGGCGAAGGCAGCTGGATTTCTGGAGCTCGGCGGCCAGCATCTTTCTTGTTCCTTTCTGAAATCTCCTCTTTTGGAGACCCACCCTACAGGACACACTGGCCTGGAGAAGGAAATCCTTGTTGTCCAGTCGAACAAACAGGCAGCGAACCCCAACAGGAGCCACCGGCCCTCGTGAGCACATGCTTCTGTGAGTCCACCAGCCATGCAGGGATCATGCCTTTCCATAAAACAGGGAGCGCCCGACACGTCCCCCTCACTCAGGGCTCGCCCTGCCTCTGGTGACCATTTCTGGTGGGGAAGGCGCTGGGCTGCTGGGTCTGTCTGCCGTGCTGGCTGAATTTTGTCAGCTACCCCCTCCAGGAATGTGTTGGATAAACGCCCATCTGATCGCCAAAGTCCAGAGGGACTTCTGTGCCTTCTGCTCATGAGACCTCATCGGCCGGCCCCCGAACATGGCTCTGACCCCGTCTTTGTGAAAAATCTCCCAAATGATAAGTGACTTTTCCTGCCGAACCTCTTGTCTGTGCGATCGTTTTTTTCTGCGCGTGAAGCGTAAGCAGTTGACCCAAAAGGAAACTGAGGCTCACAGAGACGGGGGCAGGTGTGACTCAGATACAGTACTAACCCGGCAGACACCTGCTTGGTGCTGACTCCGTGCCAGGCACTGGAAGAAGCTCTTTGTGAGTTTAATTCACTTAATCCTCAGAGTGACTATCCAGCAGATATGACTGTCTTCAGCCCTTCAATGTTGAGGGAACCGTGGCCCAGAGAGGTGAGGTCACGGAGCTGCTGGGTGGTCCGGCGGGGATCCCCGTTGTGGTGGTGCTCAGAGCCGGACACCGTGCTGATTTCCCTTGAGCAGGCGTCCCCCTCACTCTCCTGCCTCTCGGTCTCCTCCCGAGGGCCATACCGTGTTTTAGTTCTGGATCCGGTTCTTGACGGTTTATTGTCTTGTCACTCGGGTTCCCCAGACGTAAGATGGGCAGAAAGTAACGGGGGAGTCCATAGGGGTGGAGGGTGAAGGGAAGAAGCCATGCAGTGAGCCGACACACGCGTGGGGATGCACACACACGTACACATGCACGCGCCTGTGCACGCACACGGGTATACAGGCGCACGCGCGTGCATGCATGTATACAGGCATGTATGCGCGTGCACACACACACACTCACTCACACGCACACTCACATGCCGGCCCATTTGTTTACTTTCTATTCCCGTCACGGGGCTGCGAGGCCCTTTCCTGCCAGGTTATACATAGCCCCTCCCGCGGGACCGGCCCTTTCTCCGCCAGGTCCTGGGAAGGGGCAGGAAGGACAGGACTTCCTTTCCCGGGGCCGCCCGCCCGGAAAGCCGTGTTTGGAGGGGAGCCCGGACGAGAACGGGGCGGGGGTGGGTGGGGGACCCGTAAGAACAGCCACGGGCAGTGCCCTCGGCGCCCCGGCCCTGCCTCTGGCTGCAGCCGCGCTTGGGCCCAGCGGACCCACCGCCGGCCTCCGACCACCCTCCGCCCGCCCGCGCCTCTCTCCGGGCCCCTGCCCCCCGCCACCACCTCCCAGGCACCCCACGTCCCTCCGGGCCGAACCACCTGGCTCCCCACCGCGCCAGAACCTTCCACCCGCGGGGGTGGCGGCCCCTCACCCACCTCGCTCCGCCGCTGAGGCCCCAAGGGCGGCGCCGAAGGAGCTCCTCGAGGGCCCGAGCGTGTCTGGCAGATGCAAACCCTGCGCCGATGGGGGGGCAGAGCTAGGGCGCCACGGGAGCCTCGCAGGTCCTGCTGAGGAGCCCCAGCCGGCCCGCTCCGAGCGGCATCCCTGGTGCAGACCCTCAGCCGCGCGACTTCCGGGAGGACGAGAACCACTTCCGGCAGGACGAGAGCCACTTCCGGCAGGACGAGAACCACTTCCGGGTGAGGAGGTGAACCTCGTGGGGGAGACGGGCGCCGCCTGACTCAGCGCGCGGGCTGCTCCCAAGGCTCGTCCTGCAGCCGCGCCAGGAGCCCCCAGGCCTTGGAGGGGCCCCCTGGCTCCCCGGGGGGGTCTGGCTTTCGCCCCGGAGTCTCTGCCTGAAACCACTAGCCATTTTTTTCACCGTCGCGGGGCAGCCCTCTCCCATGCATTGCATCAAATGGAAACAGTCAAGGTTTTTGCAGCAAAAAAAAAAGAAAGAAAAGAAAAGAAAAAGAACGAATAGCCTCTGTAAAGGCCCGGCCTCTGGAGCGAGACAGCCATCAGCAGCTCTGTGCTCGCCTTGAGCAAAGCAAACCCCAATGCCGATGGGTCACCCCCACACGCAGGACCCCCAACCCAGGACCCCAGGATTGTCATCTGGGGACATATTCTTTTTTAAAAAAACATTTTTTTTTTTTTTACTTTTCAATCACCGTTGACATACAACATGGTATTAGTTTCAGGTGCACATGGGGACATGCCCTGAGACACGCTGTCATGTGCTCGAGCGTCTCGTACCCTGGACTTCAACTCTTGCAACCATACCATGCAGAGCTGTGCTGCCATTACAATCTGGGGTGGAATTCATCCCGGAAGATGCCCAGGTGAAGCACGCCGGCACTGTGTGCATGGCCCCAACCCCATTTGTGTAACAAAGATAAACATGGCCGCCCGGTAATAATAAAAATGCACAGAAGGAATACCTACGTAGGGCTTCTGACGCACTTGCCATTATTCTAAGTACAGCGGCACCTCGAGATACGAGTGCCCTAACATGCGAGATTTTTGAGATACGAGCCGTCGAGCGAGCGATTTTTGCTTTGAAATACGAGCAACATTTGAGCGAGGAGTCATCGCGAGGATCGGCCGGCTGCACACGACCCACCAGTTTACCGCGACTCGAGTGTCTCATCGTTTCCCACGCCTCAAGGTGACGGAACGAATTAAACTCGTATCTCGAGGTACCACTGTGTACTTACTAATGTATTAATCCTCAGAAGACAGTCCCGTGACATGGATACTCAGCCCGCCTCAGTTTTATCTGAAGGAGTCAGCGCACAGAGAAGTTAAGTAACTTGACTCAAGGTCGCCCGACGCAGAGGCCAGGTCAGGGTTCAAACCCAGGCATCCTGGCTCCAGAGCGTCTGTGACTGAGCAGCGCGTGCTGCAGAAGCAAAGGACAATTCTGGACAAGCACGCGGCCCCCTGCGAACAATGGCTGGCTAAGAGGGGTGGAAGTGGTGGGTGGATGAAGGACAGCTCGGAATTTTATTTTTATGATCCCTACTTTTGTGCTTTGGGGCGTTATTCTTTTTTATTGTTGTCGTTAATCCTCACCCACAAATATTTTTTTTCCGACTGATTTTTAGAGCGCGTGGAAAAGAGGGAGGGGGGGCAGAGGGAGAAGTAGAGAGCGAGAGAGAGAGAGACATGGATTGGTTGCACACACGCTGACTAGGGCCAGGGATCGAACCTGCAACCCAGGTGCATGCCCTCGACCAGGGATGGAACCCAGGACCCTTCGGTGCCTGGGCGGATGCTCTAACCACTGAACCACAGCAGCCAGGCCCTTGGCATTGTTCTTCAACTTATTGCTTGTGTACAGTTTTAAAAATTCTCGAAGGGCTGCAGGGCAACCACTGATTCTGAGGTAGCTCGGCCAAAGGAAGAGATTCCACAGACGTGGCTTCTGGGAGGACAGGAGAAGTGGGCTGCGCTCAGGGGCAGAAAGGAGAGAGTGGAGTGTGTGTGGCTTGAGGATAAGAGGAGGTCGCAGGTGCTCAGCCAAATCCCAGAGACCGGAAGCGGATCGGGGCTGGGGCTGGGGAGGGGGAGGGGGGCGGTGTTTAATGGGTGCACAAGGCGAAGAGCTCCGGAGTGGGAGGGTGAGGCCGGCTGCACAGCGGTGGGCAGGCACGCCGTCGCGCCGGCCTGGGCATTTAAAAACGGTCAAGATGAGCCCTGACCGATTTGCTCAGTGGATAGAGCACCGGCCCGCGGACTGACGGGTCCTGGGTTTGATTCCTGTCCAGGGCACATGCCTAAGTTGTGGGCTCAGTCCCCAGTATTGGGTGTGCAGGAGGGAGCCAATCCATGATTCTCTCATCACTGATGTTTCTCTCTCTCCCTCTCCCTTCCTCCCTGAAATCAATTAAAAATGTATTTTAAAAAGTGATAAAAGTCACCCTAGGCACAGATTACTACATTAAGAACATGGAGGAGATGCCGGCCAGTGTGGCTGAGCAACGACCTGTGTCCAGGCCAGCCACCCTGCGTGGCCCCGGTGGCGCGGGAGGCCTGGTGCGCAGGAGGGGATGGGGCTCAGATCACTGAGGGCAGGAAGCTGCTAACTGAGGCTGAGCCGTGTGCGTACTTTCTCCAGGAGGGGTTTTCCAGAGGATTCCTGCGACGCCTTCCTCTCTCTAAATGTTTCATGAAGCATGTATGTGTGTGTGTCTCTCTCTGTGTATGCATGTATGTGTGTCTGTGTATGTGTCTGCATGTGTATCTGTCTCTATGAATATGTGTGTGCCTGTCGGTGTATGTGTGTGTGCCTGTATATGTGTCTGTCTCTATGTGTGTGTGTGGCTGTCTATGTATGTGTGTGTGTCTGTGTATATGTGTGTGCCTGTGTCTGTGTGAGTGCCTGCCTGTCTGTGTGTGTGTGCCTCTGTATGTGTGTGTGCCTGTCTGTGTCTGTGTCTGTGTCTGTCTGTGTATGTGTGTGTGCCTGTCTGTGTGTGTGTCTGTGTATGTGTGTGTGTCTGTGTGTGTGTGTGTGTAGTAGGTGAGACCACAGTGCCTGGGGCGGGGGATCCAGCAGAACCAGGGGAGGCCGGACTGGCTGTGGGCCTCGCTCCCTCCCAGCAGCTCCGTCCAGCGAGGGTGGAAACGGCGCCTAAAACAGCTGAGGCTCCCCGCCCCCCCCCCCAGGCCAGCATCGCGAGGGGTCGCACACATGAGGCCGGGGCTGAGTGTGAGAGAGGTGGCTTCTGGCTTTCCTGGGGCCCCTCTCCAATCCGGTGTGGAAGGCATCACGCCCTCGGGGCAGGTCCCAGCCACCCAGGCAGGGCACGGAGGAGGCTGCGGCCACAGGAAGTCCGGCTCCCTCACCGCCCAGGCTGTGCCCAGGCTGAGCACAGTGTGCTCCCCCACTTTACCCACCCGAGGCCTCACTGCAGGAGGGAGGAAGCTGGGGCTGGGCGGAGGTAGCCCCCGGGGAGACAGGCTGGGCGGCGGCCCGAGGGCTGATGGCAGGGATGTGCTCCCCATGGGCCCCTGCACTTGCCCGTGGGCCTTTCCGAGCCGCCGGCCCCCGAACGTGGCCCCTGCACGCGCCCCCCGCATGGCTGGCGGGAGGAGGGTTATTTTTAAGCTGCTCTGAGTGACTTCCTTTTGGCCTCCATCCTGCTCTCTGCGCTCAGAGGCTGACAGCGGCTTCCCGCTTAGATCAGCCCGGCCCCCGGGGGAGAAGGAGGGTGCAGGGTCTGCGGGGGGCAGGGCTGCTGTGGGCAGAGGGTGATGGGTGCAGGAGGGAGCTACACTCTCGGCAGGCAGAGTCCAAACCTCAGGCCCAGGTCCGCAGGGAGGTGGGGTGAAAGGGGGCTGGATGGGTCCCCAGCAGGGGGCACAGGGCACCTGCAGGCTCTGGCGCCAGGTCTGGAACGCCCTGGGTCCCTGGGCGTGGGGCGTGTCCGGAGGGCGGCATCCTCAGATTGTGGCCCCGGTGAGTCACACTCAGCCGCACACGCAGCTCCGCCCGTCACCTCCGCCTCGTCTGGTCTCAGCAGCGGGGAGCTCAGCCCAGAGGACAGCTCCCAGCGGGGCCGCAGCCCCTGCCCTGAGCAGGCCTGCCCACGGGGCTCCAGCTGAGGAGCAGGGCTGAGGACATCTGGGGGTGGGCCTTCTGTCCTCGGCTCAGGGACCGAGGCTGCGTCCTCAGCAGTTGGGGATCCTGGTGCCGGAGCGCATGGGCGATGGGCCGGGAGCGCCAGTGTGTGTCCCCAGGCTCAGGGACCACTGCAGTGGGAGCATGGGGGTTGGGGGGGCAAGCAACTCACCCTGGGCCAGGACTGCCGGGCTGGAGGCCGGCTGCCCACAGCCAGTGCGGCCGGCAGCTGACACCGCCTGCCCAGTGTCAGTCCCGCACCTGCAGGAAGCAGATGGAGGAGGCTCTGGCCCGGGCCGCACCCCGGGTCGTGGGAGAGCCCAGGACAGCGCTTGGCGCGGGGCCAGGCCCCGCAGAAGCCCAGGAGGAGGGGGTGCTATTTTTGTGTGACTGCAGAGGACAGTCCCAGGCCACGCCACACACACACACACACACACACACACACATGCACCAATGCACGCGCACACACAAACATACACAAATATGCATACACGCACGCATACGTACGCGAGCACATGCACACGCACAAATGCACACACATACACGCACACACTCACACAAACAAACATGGCATACGCACACACAGAAACATACGCGCATACACACAAGCGCGCGCGCGCACACACACACACACACACACACACGTGCACACTGTGCCAGGCGTTACTTTAGGTTTTGCTGCTCAGGCGCCCACTACCTCTGCTCCTCTGCGGGCCTTGGCTGTGGCCTGTGACGTGGGAGTGGACTTGCTGTTTCCTCAGACCCACTGCCGCCTTCACAGAGAATTCAGCACTCAGAGGGGCACCCTACCGGGCACTGCAGAGACTCCCTTCCTTTGCGAGCGAAAGGGAGGGAGAAGCTGGGGGCCTGGTGGAAATGTGGGGGCCTTACCCCGGGCCGCTCAGCCTTGGGCGGTGGGAGTGAAGCCGTGCCCTTTGCCCTCCCCGAGGCTCTGGCATCTTCCCCCGCAGCCCATCCCCAGCGGCCGCTCCCGCACCAGCCTGCCCAGCCTGCGCTGCCCCTTCCAGAGGTTTCCAGGCACGGGGGCCACGCCGGTCACTTGTTCCATTCGCTCAGAAACAACAGGCGGCATTATCGGCCGCAGAGGGAGAGGGCGCCGGCTCCCCGCCCCCCCCCCCCCGATACAAAAAGGCCCAGTCACGGGCGCCGGGCGGGGGCGCGGCCGGAGGGCAGGCGGCGGCCTGGAGGCCTGGGGCGCAGCGGACGTCCTGGTGGCCCGAGAGATCCAGCTCTCCTCCGGGCCAGGTCGCTGTCACCTCTGCCGGGGACTCATCTCCAGGGACAAAGGCAGGTGTGACTCTCGCTGTGCAGGGGCCAGAGCCCCGCCCCGCCCTTGACCCGGGACAAATCCTCTCTCTTTGTTCCTTGGAAATCAGGAAGATCCCAGGCCTGACCAAAGACACGATGGAGCTGGGTGTGGAGGGCGGGGAGCAAATACAGCAACCGGATGCCAATTAAATGGTGGGCCTACGGAGTGGGCCCCCCTGCACCCCTCACCGCTGCCCTCCTCCCCACCCCGTTGGCCATCTGCTGCTTGGGCGAGAGCTGGCTGTCATACTCGCACCCTGCGCAGGAGTCCCTTCCTAGTGAGAGTGCCCCATGGACTGCAAGGCCCCGCCCCCCAATGAATGACACACCAGAGACAGAAACTATGCCGTTCGGTTGTGGGGGAGTTTCACCTGCTGCGGGTGGGGGGCCTGAGCAGCCTCACAGGCTGGTGACCCTGCGGGAGGCGCTTGTGGGGAGCTAAGGATCATCCGACCAGAGGCTGCCCTTACCCCGCCTCACCCAGGATCCCACCCCCACAGCAGGCGGCTATGCTATGCTCCCCAGCAGGCTGGCACCTCCCCAGTGCTCACTAACCACTCAGAATTGGGGGGAGGGGGGTGTGCAGAAGGGAGAGGACGGTGCTTCCCTGAAATCTCCTCTGGACACTTCCCATTTCTGAAGCCAGGAGGGGGGCTGGGGTTTGGAACAGGAATGGGGACCCCCCCCCGCCCTCCCCCCAAAAGGACAGAGTCGCACGGAAGACTCACGGGACCTGGGGAGGGACCCTAATGGATGCCCGGCCGTTTCCGTTAGCGCAGGGCCTGGCTGCTCACTCCAGGCTTGACCTTGAACCAGCCCCTCCCAGCATCGGTTCCCTCTGGGGCTGCAACCCACCCCTTTCCTGGGGCCCAGGAGACCCCGGGTCAAACACAGGGATCTGAGTCACTCCATGTCCTGGGTCCCGTAGCATCACGTGTTGGACGAAACTGGCCAGCCAGGGTCCTGGGTGGGTCTAGGGCAGCGATTCTCAACCTGTGGGTCGCGACCCCTTTGGGGGTCGAATGACCTTTTCACAGGGGTCGCCTCAGACCATTGGAAAATGCAGATATTTACATCACGATGCATCACAGTAGCAAAATGTCATGGTTGGGGGTACCACCCCATGAGGAACTGTATGCAAGGGTCGCGGCCTTAGGAAGGTTGAGAACCGCTGGTCTAGGGCCTGCATGCAGGGAGGGTGCTGGCGGGACAGGGGAGAAGATGAAGGGGCGAATTCCGGCTGCGGATGAGGTAGCGCAGGCGCCAGGGTGTGGTGATGGAGTGATGGAGAGTGCCTAGGCGTGAGTGTGTGCGTGAGAGAGAGAGAGAGAGAGAGAGAGAGAGAGAGAGAGAGAATGCGCCCTTGGGGGAGGGTACCATTTGAGAACCACAGAGATGAGAGAAGGACACGCCCATCGCACGTCAAGATGCTGAAACCACAAACCGTCATGCCCACACCAGCCCTTCTCTCCCAGGGTCCCTTTGCCTGGCCCCCAGCCCGTCCCATGCACTGGGGTGAGGCTGAAGTCGGATGCAAAAAGCTATTTTTGTCGAGGAAGCGGTCTTTCCAGATCCCTCCGGTTCCTGCTGGCACGGAGAGAGGCCGGTCAGCATCCTGGCGAGGCGAGGAGACGGGCTCGTGAGGAGCACAGCATCCGTCCGTTCCGTGGGGAGGTACCCGGGTCTCCTCCCGGCCAGCCGCTAATCCCGGCTCCTGGAGTGGGCGGGAGAGAGAGAGAGAGATCGATAAAGCATATTTCCATGTGGAATTTACATAAGCGGCTTAGGAGCTAGCGGGAGCCGGCTAGCCAGGGAGCGGGAGAAGCAGCCTGTGTAGATAAATAGCTGCAAAACAGTGTACCCCGCGCTCAGGTAGAGAAATGTGCCCACGGAGGTGGGCGCGCCGAGTGGGGAGCCATCAACTGGGCTGGGAGTGACTTCCGGCTCTGTGGAGGGAGGTGTCCCCAGGCAAAGAAACCCCACTTGGGGGAACAGCCCTCATGCCGGGCTCAGCACAGAGGGAGCGTCCAGGTGGCATTTAGAAAGTGCCCAGGCCGAGGCGGCTGGCCGCTCTTCCCGGGCCCCGAATAACAATCCTCTTTGCCGAAATTCCACAACTGCTGGGGAGCAGACGAGTGGCCCAATGACACGGGGCCCCCCAATAGCTGGCTGACCTATGACACAAGTCTTACCCATTAGCCCCCTGAGGATTCCTGCCCCAAATGACAGCTCGGGTTTCGGCCCAACTGATGGGCGACTCTTCTCAGGGGGCTCGTTGGACAGAGCCGGGCCTTTGAGCCAAGGTAGACGCGGGCCCGGGCCCCAGCTCTGCCATTTGCCGGCCACCATGCCCAGAGCCCACCCCTCAGTTGTGGCGAGGCCTTCGCTTCCGCACCCGTGAAATGGATCTCACAGCACCGCCGCGCAGGGCTGCTGTAGAACTGGGGGCGCCGTGGGCAAAGCGCCTGGCAGGGTGGAGCGCCGGGCACGGGCCCCCTGGACTTCTCACCGGGGCGGGTCTGGTGAGGAGAGCTGAGGAAGGCTGTGGGCAGGAGGGGAAGACGGATGTGTCATGGGGTCAGGAGAGGCCGTCACCTCCTGCCCCCTTCAGGAAGGCGTGTCGCCACATTGGTTGGGTAGAAGGGAAAAAGGAGGGGGCCAGGACGTGGCCCTGGGTGTACATTGAGGGTCAACAGTTTCTCTTCCCAGAATTCCTCCCCGCACCTCTGGGCGTGCAGATAAAGGGCAGGGGCGGGGGGTGGACAGCAAGGTTCACAGCTGGCCCACGTGGAATCTGGCCTGAGGATGACCACCGTGGGCAGGGAGGGTGGGGAGGGGAGAGACGCCGGCATGGGTGGTTAGACGCTTCACCACTGTGGCTCAGTGGTGAAGCGTCGACCTATGAACCAGGAAGTCATGGTTCGATTCCCGGGGCAGGGCACAGGCCCAAGTGGTGGGCTCAATCCCCACTGTGGGGCATGCAGGAGGCAGCCAATCAATGATTCTCTCTCATCATTGATGTCTGTATCTCTCTCTCCCTCTCTCTTCCTCTCTGAAATCAATTTAAAAAAAAAGATTTTTTTTTTTTTAAAGGGAAGCTGGGTTGTGAAGAGACCCAAGAGGCTCTGAGAAATCACAGGTTCCGACGGGGGAAAGGCCAGCCAATTCCCAGCAAAGGCCAGGGGAACTGGCCGGTGGGCCCTGGGTGCAGAGAAGGGAGAGGGCAGGGCAGAGGTCGGCAGGGGTGAGGGAGGGCCGTGACGTAGGTATGGTAGGTAGGTGGGTTGCTAACCAGCCCAGTGGAACCTCACACCAGCAAGCCCTCGCCTCTCTCCAGCTGTCCGATCTGGAGCTGAGTTCTCTGCCTCCGTGCCTCCTGCTCTAAGATGAGATGGACAATTTCGTGGGGAAAACACACTCACAGGTGTGAATGGAGATGCTACCCCTGCTCGGCCCTCCTGAGTCGAAAGGACTGAGTGTATCTTTTGGGGGTATCTTTGCCTCCTCTGCCCCTCATCCTCCCTTTTCCATTTTCTGCGTGGCCTGAGGTCATGGCTCAGGAGGGCTTGAAGGGGAAAGCCGCTGAAATTCTCACCGCTTCCAGCCCGCGTCCTGAGAGGCCGTGGGCAAGTGCCGCCACCTCGTGGTCACTGCTGAGCCCAGCAGCCCAGCAGCCCAGCAGCCCAGCAGCCCAGCAGGGACACGGGATTAGGCCTTTCGGGCACTGGAAGCTGGTGCCTGCAAGCTTCTACCCGCCGAGTCTCATGGAGTTTGAATCCCTCCTCACTTTCTGAGGGCCTGGAACCTGGAGTAAAGGGCTAGCTGAACCCTCCTATGGGTTCTCCGCTAGGGGACCGGAGACCTGGCCCACGGATGTAGGTGGGGGTCGGGTGGGTGGGGTGTGGTGCCTGGAGTGGTTCCCCTTTGCTGGCAGGATATCCTGTGACTCAGAGTGAAGGAACCCTCACACACACACACACACACACCCTGCACTGGCTCGAAGGGAGTCCCTGGCTCTTGGGCCACCGCTGGATTGGCTCAAGTTACTGGTCCCCAGTAAAAAAAAGTCCCCTGGGGACAGTGGCTCCAGGCAGCGCCCGGAGGAAGCCCGCTGAAGGGCCCAGCCTCCACCCGCCGGCCTGATGGAGCGGCGGGCGAGGAGGGCAGGGGGCCGGGAGCCGGGAGGAAGGGCTGGCCGCCTCGCTGGCATGACTGTGGGCTCTCGTCCTTTCGAAGCCCCGGCCATGGGCCAGCAAGACTGAGGCCCTGTGAGGCTTTGGGGAAGTCGCCCGGAGCCCAGGGGAAGTGAGCACACTGATTTTGTGCAACTCTGCAAGCAGGCAGCAGCGAGCCTGGGAGAGTCAGCCCCCCAGAGGCGGCCACCTTCCGCCTGCCCGACATCCGGTCTTGGCTGCCACCTGCACCGGCCATGGGGCCCGGCCGCCCTGGCCCGGCCGCCCTGCCCCGGCCCTGCTCACACTGCCTGCCTCTGGCTGCCCTCGCACGCCGGCTGCTAGGGTTTCCCCAGGCTGTTCTGAGGAGCTGCAAAGTCTCTGATGGGTCTTGGGCCAGCCTCTCGGGATGTTAAGCAGAACCCAAGGTCAAGGCTACAGGCTTGGGGGTGAGCCCTTGGTCAGGAGGCTCCGGCCCAGGCTGGCTATAGGCGAGGCCTTTCCCCAGGACTCCAAGTTCAGGTTCTTAAGTAAAACTGAAACCAACATGACCCTCCTTTTGTGGGAAAACCCCTGAGCCACGTTTCACTCGTAGTTTATTTTATTATTCAGAACTAGAGACCCAGGGCATGAATTCATGCACCAGTGGGGTCACTTGGCCTGGCCTGTGGGATCGGGCTGAAACCGGCTCTCCGACTTCCCCCAAGGGGTCCCGGATTGTGAGAGGGTGAAGGGCAGGCCAGGCCGAGGGACCCACAGGTGCATGATGGGGGCTGGGGAGGGACACGGGAGGTTGGCCAGTTGGGAAGGGACCACCGGAGGGCTCCAGGGCGTGTCCAGCTCTCTTGCTCAGTCTCAATCAGCAAGCTAACCTCCCGTCGGAGCTCCTGCCCCCTGGTGGCCAGTGCATGTCACAGCCAGTGGTTGAGCAGCCTGAGCAGACCCTTAGAATATTACGCTTTGATTGGTTGACGGGAAACAGCATATTAGGCTGTTATCATACAGGATCATTCTTTTTGGGCATCTTGGCCCAATGGAAGCTTTTCTTTCTGGCCTGGGGCTCCCTCAGAACCCCAGCCCCAATGGCCGGCATGTGTGTGTCTCGTCGTCTGCCTGGTGCCCTCCTCCCTCTCTAACTCAGAGCTGCGGCCCCACCTGCTTTACACTGCGCTGCGCTCCCAGGGTCTTGGCCACTTCTTTCTTTCCAGACGTGAGGTTAGGACCCGGCGTCTTCAGACTTAGGGGTTCTTCCACGGAAGCCTCTGGGGCAGCGGTTCTCAACCTGTGGGTCGCGACCCCTTGGGGGGTCGAACAACACTTTCACAGGCGTCGCCTAAGACCATTGGAAAACACAGATACGATTCATAACAGTTTCAAAATTGCAGTTATGAAGTAGCAACAAAAATCATTTTATGGTTGGGGGTCACCACCACATGAGGAACTGTCTTAAAGGGTCGCGGCCTTAGGAAGGTTGAGAACCACTGCTCTGGGGTCATTCACGAGCTCGAAGGCCGAGGTTCAGACCCCGTGCCCTGCAGCCAGGGCCCCCCCGGGGCAGGGACGCCACGCCCTCGCTGTGCGCCCCTGGGCCGGGAGCTTAACCCCTCTGAGCCTGGGCTAGCTCAGCAGCGCTGACCGTCTGTCTCTCGCTCATCAGAGAGCACTGAAGTGGACGGTGTGAGTCAGGTGGCGGACACGGCAGCTGTGCTCGTGGAAAGTGGCCCTGGCGATCCACTGTGCCGCGTGCCCAGGGCTGAGTGCCCGCCCCGGCCCCTGGAGGTGCTCGCCCAGCGGCCGGCAGGAAAGCAGAGGCACTGCCCTCCAGCGCTCGCAGGGGAAGCTCCAGCAGGGCGGCGTCTGGGACTTCTTTCTCCCCGGGCCTGCTTTCGGGGCCGTCTGGGGGAACAGGGCTGGTTTTCTGGCCCCCCCAGGCGTGCCCAGAGCGTGCGCACAGGGGCAGGAAGTGAAAGTTGCCTCTAGATGTGCCCGGTGGCCCTGGCTTCTGGGAAATCAGGCGACAGGAGGCTGCAGGGCCCGGGACACCCCATGGCAAAGGGTCCCCTGGCCAGTCCAAGGAGTGTGGACTTGACCCTGGGGCCACCGAGGCCGGGAGGGAACCTGGTCTCTGGGGAGGGCTCGGAGGGTGAAGAGGTCCCTGCACAAGGTGATGGGGCGGCCTCCTGCCCTCTGTCCCCTGCACCTTTTGGCAGAAAGGACACTCAGGCCGAGACTGGGTTGGCTCAGTGGATAGAACGTCGGCCTGCGGACTGAAAGGTCCCAGGTTTGATTCCGGTCGGGGGCATGTACCTTGCTTGCGGGCACATCTCCACAGTGGGGTGTGCAGGAGGTGGCTGATCGATGTCTCTCTCTCATCGATGTTTCTGACTTTCTATCCCTCTCCCTTCTCTGTGAAAAATCAATAAAATATATTTTAAAAAAAAAGAAAGAAAGGACACTCAGGCCCCGTCCTAGGCCCAGCAGTGAAGTGACCTGAAAGCGCTCTCTCTGCTCAGAACAGGAGAGGCGAGGAGGCCCCAGGTCTGCACCGGGCGCCCTGGAGACGGAACCCCAGGTGGGAAGTGGTGGCTGGGTCGGCGGCCCCGGGCGTGTGTGTCCCCTGCCTCTCCTGTGTCCCAGGGGCTAGCGTCTCACGGGCTGTGCTGTGCCCACCACGCTGTTCTATGACCGGTGCCAGAACCAAACCCCTGCCCTGGCTTTTCTCCCGCCGCTGAGACGGGCAGGTCTCCACTGGGCAGGCTCCCTGGGCACAGAGGGGAAGAGAGGAGCAAATATCGGAAAACACGCCAGGCAGGGGCTGTGGCTCTGTGGCCCGGACACCTTTCCCGGCCAAACCACCTCTCCATCGGCACCTAAGCTTTCTTTCTAGGACAGCGGTTCTCAACCTTCCGAATGCTGTGACCCTTTAAGACAGCTCCTCATGGGGTGGTGACCCCCAACCATAAAATTATTTCCGTTGCTATTTCATAACTGTCATTGTGCTACTGTTATGAACTGTAATGCAAATATCTGATATGCAGGATGTATTTTTGTTGTTACAAATTGAACATCATTAAAGCATAGGGATTAATCACAAAAAAATATGTAATTATATATTGTGAAATATTTATTTCTAATTACAAATAGAAATTTTGTCTTGAATAGTGGTGTAGCATGGGTAACAGTCTTCATATGACAACAGTAAACTACATGGCTACACTTTGCTACACTGAGGAGCCGTCTGTTGGTTCCTAAGACCATGGGAAATAGGTGTTTTCCAATAGTCTTAGGTGACCCCTGTGAAAGGGTTGTTCAACCCCCAAAGGGGTCGCGACCCACAGGTTGAGAACCACTGTTCTAGGAGCTTCTGTCACCCACCAGTTCTCAGAGCCCCCGCCTCTCTCGGCAGCCAGGTGGGGTGTAAGCAGACCCTGGATGTCAAGCCCCCAGGAAAGCTGGGCTGTCACAGCTCCACCACCAGGCAGCACCCTGAGTCTCCTACAGAGGCCCTGGGTGGGAGGGGCTGGGGGATGCGTCTTTTAGAGTGACTCAAAGATGGCTCCAGAGTGAGAACAGACGCCCCATCAGCCGGGCCTCCTGGACATGGCTGCTGTGGCTTCCTTCTCTGAGCAGAGATAAACAGAGTGGTTTTTGGGGAGATGCTGGCAAGCGGCCACGTGGAAGCCAGTGAGGGGATGCAGTCGGGGGAGGGGGGGCAGTGGGCAGCCAGGAGCCCCTGGCAGGCCCTAGCGGAGGCCTCGCTCCCCTGACCACGGAATGCACTGGGGGGACCATACCTAGGTGGGTGCTTCCAGGTAACTGTTCCGGGCCCTTTGACCCACTGTGTGGGCTGCGGCTCAGCGGTGTCTGTCAATGACCCCTTGGGGCGACACCGAGAGGCACCTGAATGAGGTGGCCCTCGAACAGCAATCACCCCAAGTTGTCTGGTTCCCGGGAGCGGAGACCAGGTGAGCGACTTTAGGGAAAGGGCCCGATTCCCAGACAGACACCTGTTCCTCAGGGTGAGCTTTTGGGGATGCACCGTGATCACGTGAACATATTGCTGGTTCCCTCCTCTCTGCATGGCTGGCCATTCTGTCGTCCGTCCGGCTATCCCTCAGAGAGAGTTGACACCGGTGGTTGTACGGTGGGGTGCGGGCTGGGAAGGGGAGGTGGGGTGCTGGCTAGGAAGAGGAGGTGGGGTGCGGGCTGGCAAGGGGAGGTGGGGTGCGGGCTGGGAAGGGGAGGTGGGGTGCGGGCTGGGAAGGGG
>JAAGEH010000027.1:5465552-5542108 GCA_011751065.1 Lasiurus cinereus
TGGGGTGCGGGCTGGGAAGGGGAGGTGGGGTGCGGGCTGGGAAGGGGCGAGGAGCGGACGTGATGCTAGGGGATGTGCTGCATCTTCTGAGTCGGGAACCTTGGCTTGTCTCTGTGACAAAAGACCCTCGAATGGAAGGCTGGGTCCCACTGTGCCGGCAGAGTGGGTGGTCTATCAACAAGAGGCTGGGAAGTTCAAGATCAAGGCTCGTGCAGCATCCCTGTCTGATGAGGACCACTTCCTGGTTCATGGGTGTGGGAGGGACAGAGGAGCGCTATAGGGTCTCTTATAGGGACCCGGATCCCATTCGTGAGGGCTCCACCCTCATGACCGAATAACCTCCCAAGGATCCCGCCTCCACAGAGCGTCATCTGGAGAGGTGGGTTTCAATGTGTGCATTTTGGAGGAACACACAGTCAGGCTCTGCGCTCTACACAGTAGGAAGAGTAAATTCTGGTTAAGGTGAGGAGCCTGCTACCAAAGACCATTTCTTTTTTGTTTTAATTGATTTTTTTTCTTTTTACAGAGATGAAGGGAGAGAGAGAGAGTTAGAAACATCGATGAGAGAGAGAGAGACATCGATCAGTTGCCTCCTGCACACCCCTTCCCGGGGATGTGCCCGCCACCAAGGTATGTGCCCTTGACCAGAATCGAACCTGGGACCCCCTCAGTTCACAAGCCGCCGCTCTATCCACACCGGTTAGGGCCAAAGGCCACTTCTGGTTCCTCTGTGTCTCTGTTGGCCTTGTGGCCGGGGTTTTTTTTTTTTTTGCTCAGCCAGCAGAAAGCCAGAATAGCTCGCTGTCCGAGCTCCCTGCGCCTCTCCCATCCCGTGCTATGCTAGCATCCAGCATCCGGTCCTGAGTGAAGAATGCTGAGCCTTCTCCAGGCCACGCGCACCCCCTCCTCCGTCCTCCGTCCTCTCCATCTTCTCGCTGAGGGCTCCCGGCTCTTGTGCTTCTTCCTCTTGGCCCATCTCACTTCCTGAAACTCCCGGACGAGGGCTGCTTATCTTGATGGAGCTTCACGAGCCCTACGGGACAGGGGAAGGCGGAGTCCTCGAGCGCATCTGCCTGGGGAACTAAGAGAACAGCTCTTTCAGATTCGGCCCCCGGAGCTTTGGGGGAGCCCGGGATGCGTGGCCGGCAGAGGGGCTGGAAGTGAGCCCCCGGAATGGGCTCACTCTAGAGAGTGGGGGGTTCTTCGGAGGAGCACCCCACCAGAGACGACGAGGCATGGGCGACTTGTGAGTTGGAGGCTGTGGCCGCTGCACCTGGACCACCAGCAAGAACTGGACTCCCCGGCCCGCCCGGAGCCTGTTTGCGCACCTGTCACCTGGGAGACCCCGCTGGGGAACCGAGATGCCTGTCCACAGCACCCCCCTGACGTTGGCCAACGTCTTCTACATCGTCATGGAGATTGTCATCGGGCTCTGCGCCATCGTGGGCAACGTGCTGGTCATCTGGGTGGTCAAGCTGAACCCCAGCCTGCAGACCACCACCTTCTATTTCATTGTCTCCCTGGCCCTGGCTGACATTGCCGTGGGGGTGCTGGTCATGCCCCTGGCCATTGTCATCAGCCTGGGCATCACGGTCCACTTCTACAGCTGCCTTCTCATGACCTGCTTGCTGCTGGTCTTCACTCACGCCTCCATCATGTTCTTGCTCGCCATTGCCGTGGACCGATACCTGCGGGTCAAGCTCACGGTCAGGTAACCTGCTGGAAGAGGGGCGGGGTGGGGTGGTGATAGAGGTGCCTGGGAAATAGGGCTACAAAGTTCAGGTCCCAGATTTTTTTTAACAAAAGCAAATCCAAATCGGTCCCTGAGCCCAAAAGAGGTTCATGTCACCATTTGGCGGGTGAGGGCTTCAGCCGTGATGCATGGAGACTCAGGAGGGAGAAAGAGGAATCCCTGTTCCGGGACTTGGGGTGTGGGTGCTCCATCAGCCAGGGGAGCCAGCGAGGATAAAAGCTTGATGCATTTTTCATTAGCAAAAAAACGCTCTTGACTTTTAGAAACGATAGGAACCTACTAGATAAGGAGCAGACATCTAAGATAAGCTTGAGCTTCTCTTCTTTGCAAATAAATGTGGGTTCAAGTTGTCTCAGCGTTGCTTCTTCCTCCTCCCTGTCGAGAAGCGGACCACAAAAGTTCCCCCTTGCACAGGGTAACAATCTTTCATGTGACCAAGTGGATGGAGCAGACCACCAAATGGAGGGATCCGACTCCTCCGACTGCATCCGTCTCTTGTTTCTCCTCTCTCTCGGGGGAGGAGCCTGGTGTGGGAGCTGTAGACAAGCTTTTGATACAAACAAGCCTGGGTTCAAATCCCAGGTCTTGAAATCTGATCTTGGGCATATGCTAGAACTTTCTCTTCTTCAGTTCCTCATCTTACCACATGATGGTTAAGATGCTCTGCGCCCTACCTCATTTCAATGGGAGTTTCTCCACTTCCAATCTGTACAAGTTACTTAATTTGTCGGATTCATTTCTCTCACCTATAAAAGCGGGACAGGAGAACAATGCCTGGCCCGCAGTCTAGGCTCAATACATGGTAACGCACTATTTATTTTCACTGTCATCAATGAAATGGAGATTCTCATAACAATTGTGAGATTTCATTAAGAGAAAGTCTACTAAGTGCACAGTATTTAACAAAGTGAGTGTCCTTCTTGCAGTCTGTGCAGAACGTTCGTTGTCAGGAAGGGTGGTTTAAAGGAGAAATGGTGACTCTCAATGGATGAGCATTTATGGTCCTGGAAGCATTTCAGCATGATCTTCCCAACTCCATAGAGTCACTGAGCTCAAACACCAAGTGTGGTGTCAGTGTAAGAAGAGAAGCAGGGTGTTCAAAGAAAGGGGGTGTGGGGGGAACAGAGTCTAATTAAAGGACATCTGAACAAAAAAGCAACCAACAAGCAGAGGATGCAGGCAAACATGCTTTGAGATCATCTCTCACCAGGTAGGTGACCCCAGGAGACTTAGATGACTGATTCTTACAATCCCAGGAACTGAAGAATTCTTGGGCTGGAAATGGACTTGTGAGTGGAGCGGGTGAGCACCTGAGTCCAGGTAGCATATTCCTGATCCATTTCAGATCGTACTTCTTTTAAGTATATATATATTTTTTAATTTATTTCAGAGAGAGAAAGGGAGAGGGAGAGAGAGAGAAACATCAACGGTGGGAAAGAATCATTGATCGGCTGCCTTCTGCACACCTCCTATTAGGGATTGAGCCCGCAAACCAGGCATGTGCCCTGACTGGCAATCAAACCGGTGCCCTCTTGGTTCAGAGTTTGGCATTCAACCACTGAGCCACATAGAGAGGCCCAGATCATGCTTCTTTAGAAAGCTCCCCCAGAGAGGTTTTCTGGCTTTTTCTATAATTGTTGTCTGTTCATCTTGTCTTCATATCCATCAGCATCTAGCCAAAATCATCACAGAACACCAATTCTCCATCCCTCTCTCCTTGACCAGCTCTGCCTACCCCCCCCCCATCCTTTAGCCAATGCTGTGAACTCACCCACTCTCTCCCATTCAAACAGATACAAGAGGGTCACCACTCAGAGGAGAATATGGTGCGCCCTCGGCCTTTGCTGGCTGCTGTCAATCCTGGTGGGGTTGACCCCCATGTTTGGCTGGAACATGAAACTATCCCCGGGGTCCCACAAAAATGTGACCTTCCTTCCTTGCCAATTTCGTTCTGTCATGAGGATGGACTACATGGTGTACTTCAGCTTCTTCACTTGGATTTTCATCCCTCTGGTGGCCATGTGCGCCATCTACATTGACATCTTCTGTATCATCAGGAACAAACTCAGTCTGAACTTTTCAAACTCCAAAGAAACAGGTACATTTTATGGACGGGAGTTCAAGACGGCCAAGTCCTTGTTCCTGGTTCTCTTCCTGTTTGCTTTGTCCTGGCTGCCTTTGTCCATCATCAACTGTATCATCTACTTTAATGGTGACGTGCCCCAGGTGGTGATGTACTTGGGCATCCTGCTGTCTCACGCTAACTCCATGATGAACCCTATCGTCTATGCTTTTAAAATAAAGAAGTTCAAGGAGACTTATTTCTTTATCTTCAAAGCGTGTATGAACTGCCAGCCCTCTGATTCCTTGGACCCAAGTATTGAACAGATTTCTTAGTATTAACCAAGAAAGATGACTGTCTGCCCAACTGACCTTCAGATTCAACATCAACACACAATTCCGGTCCTCTCCTCCTTGGGCCAAGGTCTTTCACACCCTTGATCCTTCCCACTGATGTGGGGAGCATGTGGCTGGCTGTCTCTGATTGTACCTTTTCTACTACCCTCTGCCTCTAATTTGATTTTTTTCCCTTTGTCATTCCTCCCTAATTCAATTCTCTGGATGCCTGACTTGAGTACAATGTTCTATTGTTAATATTGCCCATGTTCCTCCTTTCCCCCAAAAGAAGCCACAGCATCAGAAGGATGCCTCCTTGACTTACTGACAAAAGTTCCCATTCAGGCTGGACATGTATGTGGTGGTGACTCAGTTCCACTCCATGGACCCTGCTCTCAGCAGATGCCCGGGAGACGGTGGGGACAGGAGTGAACTGAGTTTAAGGGGGCACTTACACTGCCAAATCCATCTGTAAATGTATCTGAGTCAATAAAAGATGAAAACCAATGATTGTGGAGCTCTTTGCTAAGGCCCAGGGTCACTTGGGGGGTGAAGATCCAGTTCTTGGCATTCGGCCTACTTGCTACCTGGCGCCACGTGGCATGTTCGCCTGTGGCCCCTCAGTCCTTACCCCCCCAAGACACTCTGTTTCCTTTTCCTGGGCTGAATGGAGCACTTGTCAACTTTACGACCCATTCACGGATTGATAAGGAAGGAATGATTCTCCCTCCGGAGCTGAATCTAAATATTTCCTCTGGTGTTTCCTTGTAATGGGAGTAGTGGGGGGGGGGGGAGCAAAAAGAGACAAGGGCATAATTAGTATCTGTTGGGTACCTTCTATGCACTAAGCACTGTGCATGCATTATCCTTTTAGATCTTGACAATCTTTGAGGTAGGTACCACCAGTATGATCAGCTCCATTTTGCAGATGAAAGAATTGAGAGGTCAGGTAATCTGTCTATAGTCATGCAATTAACAGGCAGGAGAACTAGGATATAAACTCAACTCTACCTTATGGGAGGACCCCAGCTTCTCACCACCTATTCTCAGACATGAAGAGGGACTTGGAACTGCCCCCAAGTTCAAACTCTCAAGTTCACCTAGTGGACAAGTAGCAGATGCCTGGGCACAAGCTATGATATGGGCACTCAAGGGATGCTGGCTTCTTCCTCCTTTTTTTTTTCCCCCTTAGTTATCTCTTATTCATCAGGAAACCACACAGGAACAGAGTTTAAGTCACATCCTTCAAGCACTGAGTGTGGCTTTGGGGAGTCAAAGTGACATCTTTAGTTTGTCCAACCAAATTCGCACCTGTGGACTCTCATTCCCAAGACAGGAAGTACACTAGTTTGATGAGAGCCACAACATGGGGATTTCAATGAAACCACGTCCCGGAGGATAAGTCACTGAAACATTTTTTATTAATTCTTAGCCAGTCCTGAAAAGTTTCTCTGAACCGCCATATTAGGGTAGAGCCTGATAATTATGTTTATCTGGTTAGCATTTCAGGGAAGGGTCCTTGTTTCTCCTGTCACCCCAGGAAGAATCAACACTGGGAAGTTCAACTTGGTCACCCCACCCGCTCACTTCCTGGCGTCACTCACAATGATATCTTGCAAGCAAAAGACCGGAACAACCCCCCACTGTCCCTGTGGGTCCCTGGGAATGGGGATATGGCTTTATTCCTGACAATCGCTCCCATTTAGCATTTTGGAGGATATTTTTCCTTAAGAACTGCACCCACTGCCCAGGTTTTTTTCTTAGTGGTATCCCCTTATTCCATTCAAGGCTCCCCCACTGCATTAAATGTCTGTGTGTAGTTAGAATGCCCCTTCGGGACAAGGCCCTGTGCTTTCTCTGGGGCTGCTGGTGACCCCTGTACAGTGATCTGCCCGGGAACCACCTTTCCCAGTTGGCAACTTGAGGGAGGTACTGGTTCCTTCTCAGCCCCCATTGGTCTTCACATGAGCTTCTTAATTTGCAGTCTTGAACTTCATTGCTGTAGCAACACTCAGCACCCGCCCTTTTTGGAAACTTGATATAAAGCAATCATTTCCTGCCAAACAAAACAGCAGTCTGTCCCGGGTCATCTGATGTCATCCTAGGGGCTGTAGCTCCTGAGTGTCAGGAAAACACTGTTTTCTTCTCTCCCATTCTCCTCCTCCTCTTCCTGCTTCTCCTCCTCCTCCTCCTCCTCTTCTTCCTCCTTCTTTTCCTTCCCAATGGAGCTGATTTTTTTATTTATTTTCTGGTCATGTGGGTGTCTCCTGAGCTAAGGTGTTCCACCAGCCCAGAAGTGGCCATTGAAGTGGAAATGTCCCTTGGAGTGAATACCAAAATGATGAACCAAGAATTATGGGTGAGGAGCTTGGGTAGAAGTGGTGAGTTCCATGCTGGCTTCAGGTTTAGAGATACCTCCACAGGGTCTCCCCGACTCTAGCTCCCTTCGGCTGCCCCGCAGAGGGCGGCTGTTGGGCTTTTCTTCTAAAGGAATACAGTGGAAGATCACACCGACAAAATGAAGCTTCCTCCTCCCGTGTATGACTCCCCTGGAACAAAGACAGATATTGAGTAGCTGGGTCTGTGTGCCCAATGTTTTATCAAGTCAGCTAGTGAAATAAGCTAAGACCAGATGAGAAAAGCAAAGGCCATTTCTTCTGAGTCCATTGGAACAAGGGAGTCAGCCACCACCCAGCGTCCTGGCAGAGACTCAGAGGTGGGCGGAGCCGTGGGGATCTCTATTTGGGGAGAAAAGGAGGCGATGGGGCCTGGCTGGAGGCTGGGGTCCTGGGGAAGCTGCCGGTGGGCTAACTACAAGGGTGCTTGGTTATGGGGGGGCATACTGGCCTTTCTCTGGCTGGTCCCCAGCTGGAAGCAGGAGAAAAAACTAGGGGAGCTGTCGGTTATTATCAAGTCCTGGCCACTGGGGGCTGATGGTTGATGGGTTATTGTTGGGCGGTCTGGGCTAGTCCTCGCTTCCTGCTCATCCGACTTCTAGCGGGCTCTTACTGTAGATAAGGGGCTGATTTCCTGGGCTGGTTGTGGGCCTGCTCACGGGTTGCTGACGCCACCGGGCACATCTGCTATTGACAGCTTCATGTTCCACCCCTGACCCCACCCCTGCTGAGGCTTCGGCGTCCATTCAGCAGTCCCCTTGCTAGCCTTCCTCTGCGCCAAAGAGGAATTGGGCCTCCGAGAGTGGTTGATGGACCCGAGGAGCGGCCTCTGTGGTACCTAGAACCTTGGCAGGGCGAGGCACAACTGCACACACGAGCATGTGCCAGCGAGTGTGCCCATGTGCTCCTCTGATTGTGTCCAGGTGGATTTATCCAGGATGGGCATCTTCGTTCCTGTTTGGGGCTCTGCCAGGAAGCCCCGAATTTTCTCAGTTGCCCCACTTTATTCTATACATTCATGTCCATGAATGGCATTCCTCCAATGAGGTACCCTCGTGCCATGCACAACCTGGACACCTGAACATGGCAGCATGCCTGGGTTAGGCAGTTGTTTCCTCTTCCCTGGTTTCTCCAAACAGGATAAAACCACCTTGAGCTCAAAGATACCTGTTTCTCTTAAACAGACCCAGGACTGCTGAGATCCCTGGGAGCCTCTGGCCACTGAAGGCTCATTTCCGTCCGGCCATGAGGCTCTTCGTTCTGCTCTCCCTGACTGTCCTTTCAGGTAAGACATGAATGTCACCAGCCTCCCCACCTTCCCAGGGACCTTCCGGTACCTTCTCCTCTCCTACTTATTAGCTCCAACTGCCACAGGAGTGGGATGGGAAAATAGGAGGTGAAAATAGATCTTGCCCGAAATAGTTCTTGTTCTTAGCTCTGATTCGAGAGCTGAGGGGAATTTGAAAGCCTCAGCTAAAATGAGGGCCCTGCATTCTCTCTTTCAGTTTAAGTTCCCTTTCTCTTTCCCCGAAACTCCTTCAAAAACATGTGTGCAGATAGACGAGGGTAAGACTTTTCCCTTCCTGCCTATTCTTGATGCCAAGAGACTCTGAGGACTGGGCTGGCCCTGACTCTGTCGCTCCAGCCACGTGACCTCTGAGAATTACTGGGGTCTCTCTGGGTCAGCGCCTCTGCCTGTAAACTGAGCATCACATGATCTTCCCTGTGAGGTTGATATGAGAACAAAATACCAAATGATATCCACTGGTACCAAGGACATGAGCCTGCCTTGCAGGCTGGTCCCGCTCACCGTGAGCCACATCGGAGGTGGCATTTGAGGGGATCCCAGCACCTCTCTGGAGGCTGACACAGGTGGACTGCTACCCCCATCTCTTCTCCTTCGTTGGACACTTCCCCAGCCATGGTCAAGCTGGACGTGGTGTGCACGACTTCCTCGTTGTGCAATATCCTCAAGATGACAGAGGTGCTCATACTGGTCTTGTAGGGAGGAAATAAGAAGATCTTGGTCTCTAAGAACAGCCTCATACAGTAAAACAGAAGCCCCCAAACCTTCTCATTTTCTTTTTTGAGGGCCCGGGGTGGACTGTGGGGGAGCGTGGCTGGGGGCAGAGGATCCATAAACAGTCAGCCTCAGGCTCTTCAAACCTCCCGCCAAGCAATGGTGAGAGGCCTCCTCAGTGCTTGCAGACAAGGGTCCACATTTTACTCGCCCAGAGGCCAGGGAGGAAGACTTCTCCAGGGCTGCCGTGTTCACTTGCTAGGAATTGGCTAGGCCTGCTGTACCAGACCTCACAGACCGGCGGCTCAGACAACAGAGATTTATTTCCATGTAGTCATGGAGGCTAGAAGCGCAAGGTCAAGGTGTTGGCAGGTTTGGCTTCTCCTGAGGCTTCTCTCCTTGGTTTTCAGAGGGCGGCCCTCTTGCTGTATCCTCACATGGTCATTACCTCTGTCATGTGTCCTAACCTCCTTTTTTAAGGATAACAATCATGTTGGACTAGGGCCCATTCTAACAACCCCATTTCAATGTCACTGCCTACCTTAAAGGTCCTTTCTCCAAATATAGCCACATTCTGAGGGATGGGGGTAGCACTTCAATATATGGGTTTTAGGGACCACTACTCAGCCCACAGAGTTGCCAATCCCCAACAGGCAAAACTCAGCCTCCAATGTTTTCATTCATTTTCCTCAAGGAGGGCAGGAGCTGCAACTCGTTAAAAGAACACTGGTGTTTTCGTACATGTATGTGTGTGTCATGTTTTTTATTTTTTATTTCATTTATTGGGGTGACACTAGTTAATAAAATTATGTAGGTTTCACAGGTACAACTCTGTAATACATCATCTGCACACTGTATTGTATGTCCACCACTCTGAGCCAAGTCTCCCGTCACTGTTGATCCCCCCTCTGCCTCCCTGTGTGTGTTTTTTGACAGAAGCCATGGTCATGGACAAAAAGGTCAAGGAGAGCTTTGTGCTGGACACGGTGTCTGCTGTCTGCAGCTACGCCACCCACTACAAGGACCATCTCAAGTACTGGTGCCGAGGCTACTACCGCGACTACTGCAGCATCATCGCCCTCACACCCAATAGCACCGGCCGCGTGGCCCTGAGGGACACGGGGGAACAGCTCATTGTCACTGTGTCCTGCCTGACCAAGGAGGACACGGGCTGGTATTGGTGTGGCATCCAGCGGGACTTTGCCCGGGATGACATGGACTTCACTGAGCTGGTTGTGACTGACTCCAGAGGAGCCCACACCAGTGACTTCTGGTCTGTGAAGGGTAAGGGGCATGCCAGGGGTGCCCTAGAGTGGTGGCTCAGCGAGCTGAGTGTAGTGTCTTGTTCCCTCGACCTCACTCCTTGCAGGGTACCTTTCCTGCCACTGTGCGTGGTGCCTCTGTATGACCCAGCCGTCACTCATGCTGTGGAGACTGAAGGAATGCCAGAGAGAGATGCAGGGGCAGAGGGTGGGCCTGGGAATGGGTCTTGCTTGGCCCTTAGCAAATCCTTTCTTCCTGATGCAGACGCGTCAAGGAACACGAACAGAAGCTGCAGGACTTCCAAACTTGGGTACAAGGCAGATCACTACAGGTGAGCAGACGTGACCATCAACTCACACCTGCCGCTTTCAGCTGCACAGTTTCTCTGCCTCAACAAGGTCTCTCCAATGTGAGCATATGGTTCCTTCCCAAAGGATACAGTTTAGAGCTCTTGGTCACAAGATGCCACAATCAGTTTCCATTTGAAGGGAGGAGAGAGCGGTGTCTCATAGATGCAAGGGCAGGATGTGGCCGCCCTCAGTCAGCAGGACTTCATCTCCATCTCCCATTGGCTGCTCTTGCGTGTGTTTGCCTCCCCCCCCCACACCCTTTCTTCTCTCTATTCTTCATTTTGCCCTGGGAGAAGATACCCAGGTCTAGCTCCTGAGTTCTTGTCTCCCCTTCAAAGGCCTAGCTAGTCTGAGACTGGATTCTTCTCCAGGCCCCAGGTTAGTTTCTGAGGAAGGGTCTCAGCCCAGCGCCGACATCCACGCACCCTGGGTGCAAACAATCAAGTGCAGTCTCGAGGGTGGGGGCCACTCGGAAGGCATATATACACTTGGCAGGAGCTGCTGGAACTAGCCGGGCCAGGAACAGGGCGGAGTGGACTGATCTCAGACAAGGGCATCCTGAGCAGAGAGTCGAAAGGTGGTCTCTTCCAAGGGACATAACACTGTCTGTGGTTCCTTCCAGGATGTCCATTCTCATCACCTGCGTACTGATCACAGGGGTGGGGATCATTTCTCTAATGACTCACTTGTTCAAAAGGAGGAGGAGTCAAAGAAACAGAAGAAGTAAGCAGTGGTTGGAGGGGAGGAGGGAGGGACAATGTAGGGAAAATAAAAGGGATCAAGAAGCAGCTTTCAAATGGGTAAATGTGACTTCCTCTTATTGCCTGGACCCCTGGAAGCCAATGCAGCCAGCCAGCGGCTCAGGGAGGTTCTACTTCATGGTGACAAAGGCATCATGAGAATGACACAGACAGCACTGTCCCCCTCGTAAGCGGGGGGTGTGTGTGGATCAGGGAGGGAGGCCTGGACACAACCACAGCACAGCTTCCATGACTAGGGGCCACCTGCCTGCCCATCACACCAGCTTTGGGAGGCAGCCTTGCTCCTTGATGAAACATTTTTTTCCCCCGGGAGGGACTAGAAGCCACGCCTCCGGCCAAAGGGGACCCCCAGGTGAGGGGGCATAGAAAGGTCACCTTGAGAAGGGTCAGGAGTGGAAGAGGATGGGCCCGTTCCCTAGTCCGGGGTCCCGGGAAGCGTGGCCTTGAAGCCTTCTGCCTTTGGGCGATTGCAGGTAAAGGCCTAACGCGAAGCCAGAAAACAAGGCAAGCTGCTTCCGCATTCACCACACCTCTGGTAGGTTCCCTCCTCGGCTCTTCTGCCTGAGCTCTGTGCCCCACAACTACCCAATCTTTAGGGCTCCCCATTCCTAACCAGAGAGCAGGAGCCCCATGCGGGGTGGGCTATGTGGGCCTGCCCACCTTTCCTTTGCCAGTAATAACCAGCTGATTTCAGCCCTGAAAACGAACGGTGGTGTCCAGTCCCCAGGAAGCCCTCATGAGAGAGTTGATAACTTTGGCTGAAGAAACACTCGGCCCGGTAGGCAGTAATCTCAGCTACACTTTTCCTTCTGTTTCCAACAAAGTAAACTCCTCTTTGAAGCCCCCCTCGGGTGTCCAGACTCCAAAGAAACTGGCTCAAACTGGACAGATGTGACTGAAGATTTATTTAGTTCACAAGCAAAGGGATGCTCCAATAGAATCACCATGACAACCAGCCACATCTACAGCTAGGTAAGAACAGTGGCCACGCCTGCACAAGGCTAGTCAGAAGACACCTCAAGATCTTGGTTCCCATGTGTTGAGCTGGCTGGAAGCAGAGAGGAGGGGCAGAACCTCAGTCAGGAGCCCAGGAGAGCACTTGTATTTTATTTGTGAGCCAATAAATGTCTAACCCGTGTTGAATGTACTCCAAAGTATGACTGACTTCTCCTGGGATGTCACGGGAAAAAATATTTCTGGAAGTTTCTTTTAAAGTATAACATTCCAATTAATTCCTGAATTAATATTCCATGCTATCCTAGCCAAAGAAAGGGAGAATGGTTTTCAGATTCTCTTGGTGAAAAACTGCTCTTTGAAGACTGAATGGATGCTGGTTTTGGTCAATGAGAAACCAAAAGGCAAAAGCTTAAATGAGATATTCATTCAAATCAGGAACATAAGTCAAGACAGAGGCATCAGCTGCTGTAGGTGCAAGTGAGGTTATATCGTCAGTAACAACCAAATTACCGAATTAGCTCCTACCAGCATGTCTGCACCCACCTCTCTCAGCTCCCACCTGCGTGTCTGCACCCTCTTTCCCCATGTAGTGTCTCTCCTGCTATTTCAGGGGGTCCCCAGGGTCCCCCCATACTGCTTCTGCTGTCCTCATAAAAACCCTGCTCTTCTGGCATATTCCAGTAGCATTCTGGCCAGTCTCAGTGCTCAGGATACTCAAGTGGCCCTTTGGCCTGAGCAGGGCTGGGACAGGGAGGTTGGCTCGATTCTGCACACCCACTGCAGGTTCAGGCCCAGGCTCTCCCCAAGTCCTCCCTGAACACAGTTCCTTCATCACCCATCCTAAAGAAGCCCTCTCTCCAGAGAGAGAGAACTCAAAGCCAGTCCACAGCCTGATGAAAAAGGGAGGACATGTGGACATCACTCCATTCCTGCATCTTCCGTGTTTCCATACAGCCAGTCCCCCTTCTGTCCAGAATCTTAGATCAAACATCAAAGTGCTGTCTTATCCCTCAGCCACAAACCAGCCCCGATCCCTCCCCTGTGGCCATGCACCAAACTCACCAGAGGAGCCGCTACAAATAGCAACCCAGACTGGGCTCGGTTAGAACCTCCCACGACACCAGGCAAGAGAGCAGACCACCACCTCCCACGAAAGACGGCCATTCTAGATGTCTCGGGAGAGTTACACTCACCGGTGTGGGAAACTGCCTCCCTGAGGGCCCTGCAGGCTTGTCTGCTTCCATGATCCAGGGTCTCGTTTCTTCCCTCACCTGCAAAGATCCCCAATCAATTGTCAGTTATTCGCTCACTCACTCATCTCCCTCTCCAGCGAGGCTAGCTGCACATCACTCTTCATGACAGGGAGGTAAAAAAACAAGACTTTGAACACAGGGCTCTGCTGTTCAAAATGGGAAGCTTCATGAAAACAGGGAAAACAAAGGACCTGGTATTTCACACACACATGGCCAAGGAACCGGTTTCCAGCTGGCTCTGAACTGAGAAGCTGATGTGGCTTCTGGCATCGGGGTGGGTAGAAGTGTTTTATGTCATCCTAGAGTTGGGGAACCTTTGCAAATGAATGAGGCTCAGCCAGCATGCCTCAGTGCTGGTGTGGTTCAGTGGTTGAGCGTCAACCCGTGAACCAGGAGGTCACAAGTTCAATTCCCGGTCAGGCCATATGCCCTGGTTGTGGGCTTGATGCCCAGTGTCAGGAAGAAGCCATTCAATGATTCTCTCTCATCATTGATGTTTCTCTCTCTCTTCCTCTCATAAATTAATAAAAATAGTTTTTAAAAGAGAAAAAGTTAATCTTAAAAATAAGAAGTAAAGAAAGTGAATGAGGCCTCCTTGGGGGGCGGGAGGGAGGGTGGGGCGGGGGAAGAGAACCGGTGACGCTCTGCTGTCCTCGTGGGGCTGCCTGCTCTGCTGTGCCCAGGCCTCCACAAGCCGGCATCCCGAACATGTCTTTGTCCTGGACCTGTCAGCTCCCTCCGTCAAACCCCAATTCCATTGTCTCCTCAAAAGCCCACTCCTCCATCAAACCGACCAACCCCAATTCCACTGTCTCCTCAAAAGCCAGCTGTCAGGAGCAGCTGCTTGTCTCAGAACACTCACGCTCTCCTGCCCATGTGGCACCCGCCCTTACCTGTCTGGTTTCTCTGCCCCTCTTCATCCTGGGGCAGCGGGCAGTGCAGGCAGATGCAAGAATCAGAAGTCAAAGGATCTGGTTTCAATTTGGCTCTGCCACACGCTGGCTGGAGATCTTGGGTAGATTATGTCAGCTCTATGAACTTTAATTTTCTTACATTGATTTTTTTTAAAAACATTATTTAATGTATTTTTAAAAGAGGTTTGTGGAGGAGGCTCCCACCCCCTCACTTCTGCTTCCTTCCCTGTGCACTGAGCCCCATTGGGGTGACCTTTGGAGGTACAGTGACCTACGTGAAGTGGGAGACTGGGGCAGAACTGGGCGTACCAACTCTGTGCTTCCTCTTTCTTTTTTAATCTTTGGGTGTAGCTTACACAGAGCACGTGCCCTGTTCTGAAGCTCATGGGGATAGCCAGCACCGGTTTGGGTGGGCACGGGACCTGCCTCAGTGCAGCTTTATCCCCATGGGGCTCATGGGTCTGAAGCCCACTGTCTGCAGCTCCAGGACACATGGTAATAAAGAGGGTACTTTGTTCTCTGTCTGCCGAGTCCTCTTCTCTCTCAGTTGGTTCAGAGTTCTGGTGGAGAAATGAGCGCTAGATATCAGGCCCCTGAAGATGCTCAACAGGTAAAGGAAGGCCCTACCTGGTCTGGCTCATTGGATAGAGCATCAGCCTGTGAACTGAAGGATCCCAGATTCAATTCCAGTTAAGGACACATGCCCGGGTTGTGGTTCAATCCCCAGTAGGGGGCATGCAGGAGGCAGCCAATCAATAACCTCTCTCATCATTGATGTTTCTCTCTCTCCCTCTCCCTTCCTCTCTGAAATCAATAAAAATATATTTTACAAAAAGTTATAAAAGGCACTTAAGGGAAAGCCTACATCCTCCCATTCCACCCCTCAGTCCCTTAGTTACCAAGTGATTAGGGGTAATCACTAAGACCAGTTAATCGTGTTTTCTTCTGGGGACAAACTAAATATCGGATGTCCCAAAAAATGTACACACACACACACACACACACACATACACACACACACGCAGGTATTTTCTACATGAATCAAGAATATGCAGAAATCTGTTCAACTGCATGCCTTTTCCTTTAACATCACTTGGAGAGGTTTTGGCCCTGATACCGGGAGGTAACAGGGACACATGATGAAGAAGGAGCCAACATCACGGAGGGTTTGCTTTTATTTGTAATTCTTGTTAGATGGTTAGATTGGTTGACTCTTCCCAAGTTGACCCATGGCACTGAGTGCACACTCTTGGTGCACTGAGCCTGCAGCACACACTTTGGAAGAGGACAAAGAGAGGCAGTCTCGGCCCTCAGAGGGCTTCCGTTTTGTTAGTCAGAGTGGGAGATCCAGGACAAAAGACTGACCCTGGTCACCAAACTGATGGCTAAGGTTGCCAGATCACACCCAAACAACTCCATCTGCAGTTTCACCCAGATTGTGGTCCAAATTTTCTACAAAGGAAAAGCGACGTATGGAGATGCAGCTGACGTGAGAGGAACTGGAGTCGAGCCTTATTGGAACCTCAACTCAGGAAAAGTTTGTCCCTTTAATCTGAGCATAGATAACGGAGTTCAAGTCTGCAGAATGGTTCGCAATCAAGTCGTCCCTCTTTCCTTTTGAGGTTTTGAGAGCCATGCTGGCAGAGGTGAGTGCCTCGTCCGGGGTGGATGACAACTGCAGAGGGAGGAGGAGGAGGAATGAGCGAGTTCAATTTGGAGGAATGTGTCTCTTGAGAAGCAACTTGAAAGCTTCGGTCAAGAGAAGACCCAAAGAGACCAGAAGAACCCTTCAAAGAATCACTGCCCCGCATCCAGAAAGCAATACTACTGTTTAGCGGATCAGCCCTATATCATAGAGGGAAATTCCAATGGCAGCGGGCCTCCGGTGCCATGGAAACAGCGTGCTCATCTTACCTTGGCAAGAGAATCTGAGTGAGGATCCAGAGCTTGAGGACTTGAGTGATCTGTCATAAGAGCCAGGAAAAAAAAAAAAAGGGACAAAGCTCACCAATGGGGTCTGGAGGAATTAGAAGCCTCTCCCTTCGGTCTTGGGAGAAGGGGTGGGCTTGGAGGGAGGTGGTGCAGGTGGAAAAGGTGGAGGGTCTGCAGGGCAGCTGAGAAGTGGAGGAATTCAAATCTGTGGTCTGCAGAGAGGGTGGTCTGAGCAGGTTTTATCCCCTTCTTTCCAGTAGCCACTGAAGGCTAACTCTGTTCTCAACAGCAGAGAAGAAAATTGCTGCCCGTCTCTCGGAGGCCACTCACATTTTCTGTAGCTCTTTGTGATGAGGAAGACAAGGGCCAGCAGCAGCAATGTCAGTAGACTCCCAGCAAGAAAGGCCAAGGCCAAGTGAAGTTCTTTGCTGTCGTGGCAAAAAGAGGGAACAGATGACCTTCTGGGCTTTGGGAAGGCCTTTCCTAAAGATCAGAGTGTTACCTTTTCCTTATATGGGAAAGCCTCTAAAATAGCTTTCACACTTCCTGCTGGCTTTCAACTTTTTGGTTTTAGGTTCCAGATCCATTTGAGGCCTCAATGAAAGCTGTGAACTCTCTTTCTCTCAAAAAATATTCATAGTTCTAAAACTATTCCACAAACTCATTTTATAAGGCCACCATTACCTTGGTACCAAAACCAGACAAAGACACTACCTCCCCCGCCCAAAAAAAAAAAAAAAAAAAAAAAAGTAAAAAGAAAACTGCAGAAACCGGTTTGGCTCAGTGGATAGAGCGTCAGCCTGTGGACTGAAAGGTCCCAGGTTCGATTCCGGTCAAGGGCATGTACTTTGGTTGTGGGCACATCCCCAGTAGCGGGTATGCAGAGGGCAGCTGATGGATGTTTCTCTCTCATCCATGTTTCTAACTCTCTATCCCTCTCTCTTCCTCTCTGTAAAAAAATCAATAAAAAATATTTTTTTTTTAAAAAAGAAAACTATACTACAGGCCATGAACACAAATGTAAAAATCCTCAACAAAATATTACTAAACCAAATTCAGCAATACATTAAAAAGATCATACATTATGATCAAGTGGGATTTATTCCTGGGATGCAAGGCTGGTTCAATATACACAAATTAATGTGATATACACAGACACAAAATGAAAAAAAAGATCATACAATTATACCAGATAGATGCAGAAAAAGTATTGGATGAAATCCAACATCCATTTATGATAAATAATCTCAGCAAAATGAGGACAGAGGGAACATACCTCAACATCATAAAGGCCATCTATGACAAACCACAACTAACATCAGACTCCATGGTGAAAGCTAAAAGCTTTTTCTCTAAGATCAGAAACAAAATAAGAACATCTACTTTCACCAGTTTAATTTAACACAGCATTGGAAGTCCTAGCCACAACTATCAGACAAGAAAAAGAAATAAAAGGCATCTGAATTGGAAGGGAAGAACTAAAAGTGTCTTTATTTGCAGATGACATGATACTATATAGAGAGAACCCTAAAAACTCAACAAAAAGCTATTAGAATAAGTGAACTCAGTAAATAACAGGATACAAAATTAATAACCAGAAATTGGCTGCATTTTTAATACATCAATAACAAACTATCAGAAAGAGAAATTAAGAAAACAATCTCATTTACTATTGCATCAACAAGAATGAGATACCTAAGAGTAAATTCAACCAAAGAGGCAAAAGACCTGTACTCAAACCTATAAGATTTTGAAGCAGGCAACTGAAGAAGACATAAATAATGAAAAGTTATGTATATTGTACTCATGTACAGGAAGCACTAGCATCGTTAAAATGTCCATGCTACCTACAGCAATCTACAGATTTTTAATTCAATCTCTATAAGAAGATCAACAGCATTTTTCACATAATTAGAACAAATAATCCTAAAATTTATATGGGACCATAAAAGACCCTGAATAGCCAAAGCCATCTTGAGAAAGAACAACAAAGTTGGAGCTGTCATGCTAATATCAAACTATACCACAAGGCTATAGTAATTAAAACAGCATCAGAAGAGACACACAGCTCAATGGAGCAGAATAGAGAACCCAGAAATAAGCCCATGCCTGTTAGGATGAACTACCCCTAATCTCTCCTACTTGGACATGTTTTCTGAAATATATATTGTTTTGTTTTGTTTAAATATATTTTATTGAATTTTTACAGAGAGGAAGGGAAAGGGATAGAGAGCTGGAAACATCAATGAGAGAGACTTCGATCATCTGCCTCTTGCACGCCCCCTACTGGATATGTGCCCACCACCAAGGTACATGCCCTTGACTGGAATCGAACCTGGGACCTTTCAGTCTGCAGACCGACGCTCTATCCACTGAGCCAAACTGGTTTTGGCTGAAATACATATTGTTATAAGCCTTTCCCCATAGCTTGTGGCAGATGACTGGTACCTGCAGAAGCAAGATAAGAAAGTCCTCTCCCGCTGACTGACCTGTGCACTCTCCTCCCTTGACCAACTCCTGCCCTCCCCACTGCTTGACCAACTTGTGTACCCACATCCTGACCCTATCTTTGCATACTTCTACCCTATAAGAGAACGTAACCACCCTCTCCTCTCAGGGATGACACTGACACACTAGTCTCAGCCGGCTGTGAGAGAATGTAGTAGTATTTCTTAAACCCTCACATCATCTTTGGCCTGCCTCCTTTCAGTGCGGACCAAACAATGCTTATGTGGTCAATTAATCTCTGACAAAGGAGGAAAGAATATACAGTTGGATAAAGGCAGTCTCTTCAATAAACAGTGTTAGGAAAACTGGACAGACACTTGCAAAAGGATGAAACTGGATCACCATGTACAATAATAAACAAGAAATGGATTAAATACTTAAAAAAAAAGTAAAACCTGAAATCAAATCATAACACTCCTAAAAGAAAACCTAGGCAATGAACTCTCTGACATTGCTCTTGGTAATCCCTTTTTGGATGTCTCTTTTTGGGCAAGGGAAACATCAACAACAACAAAACGGGACTACATCAAACTAAAAAGTGTTTGCACAGTGAAGGAAATCATCAAAAATAAAAACAAAAAGACAACCTACTGAATGGAAGAAGATATTTGCCAATGATACATTCAATATTATCCAAAAAACGGATTTAGTTTTTCCATGGTCTCTGGCCCCTTCTCCTCAGATGTCCCTTCCCAAGTCCAATGAAAAGCTGCCAACACAAAATCAAGCACCAGGTGGTATAAGAGGAAGTGGGTGGGAGAATGCTCACTCACTCGGAAGGGCAGGGTGCAGGGGTACTTCTTGGAGCTGCTGTGGTGTGGATTCGTTTGCCTATGGGAGAACACGAAGGGGATTAATGTATCCTGCCACTTACCCTCACCTAGGCTTACGTGCCCGGAGGTGCCCCGCCCTGTCCAAGCAACCAGTAGAGATGAATGAAGGATGGCGGGCTACAACACCTCAAAGGGAGAGAACACCCTGCCTTAGGCCCTGAGTACTTTCACACTGCGATTAGAACTGAAACTTAAAAAACCATCCGCTACACAAATGAAAGAAAAGCCTAGCCTATGGCCCTTTGATAAACCCATACATCCTTTCGATAAACAAAAACATCTCCTGTGTCTCCCTCAGATTTAAGCAGAGAATCTCAAGGCCAGGGAATCAAGCACCTAAAGTGAATCCTAGAATAGTGTTTCCCAAGGTCCTTGGGAATCTGACCTTGGCACCCACTGCCTTATAAATTTTTTTTTCTTCACTTCTTTGTAGTGAAGCCAAAGGCAGCCACGTGAGTTTTCCCAACCCTGACCCCACCAATGGGGTGGGTAGTAAGGGAAGTAAGCTAGATTTCCACCAACTACCCAGCTGGTCTAATACCAAGCAAAGAGACACCCTGTACTCGAATTTAGAGGATCAGACAGTTCTCTCTGGTTCCCCTTTCACTCTCCTTGGTATTACTGCCTCACGGTGAATTCTGATCCTTCCAGCCTCAGAAATGTCCCATTATAGCCATTCAGCGCCCTTTCCAATGATTCCAGTTCACGTTCACCGGGCAGCGAGGCAGGCAATGGATTCTGCCCTGAACTTACCAATGTTGGGATCCTCTTTGGATTGACCTCCTCCCATGCTGTCTTCCTCTGAAATAAAGAAGGAACCTCTGAGAAAGCCTGGAAAGGAGAGGCAGTGGACGGGTCAACCAGGACCTCGATATAGGAGCAGTAACGAGGAGAGGCAAGTCATGACGAGTGCTCTAGGGAGGTCGGTGGTCAGACTTTATGTGGTGTGGTGGCCACAGCTCAGCAGTCAGTCCTCGGCTTTGCAGGTCCAGGAATTTGATCTAATCAGGGCACCTAGAATTGACTGATTACAAGAACTTCCACGAACCAACTCAGAGGAGACTGACTCATAAACTGAAATGACATAAGGAACAAGTTGGTATAACAAGTAGCAACCAGAACATATAAGAAAGCCAACGAGAAACTTAGTTTTGCTTGGTAAGCACTGAACTGAAATACGGACGGGAGATGAAAGGGTGTTTTGAGCTGAGTATCATCTAGGTATGATGCATCTGCCTCCCGCTCCCAGGGAAGTACTGAGTGAACTTTTACAAATTCTTGTTGCTGGAGGTCCTTCCTCTAGGTTCTATCAGACACTTCTACTCTGTTCACATGTTGTCTTTTAGAGTGAAAATATTCGTACCTAGGCTATGGTTCTATTTTTTGTATATCAAGCTTTCTATATTTCTCCTCTATTTTTTATGTATTTGTACCAAAAAGTATAAAGCAGCAAAAAGCAGAAGTCATCTAAACTACCACTACCCACAGTTTAGTATTTTAGTGTATTTCCTTTTTTTTTTTGTACTTCCATGAATTCTAAATATTTTTAGTTTTTCACTTTCTTCCAGTTTTGAGATATAATTGAAATATCACATTGTATTAGTTTAAGGCAGTGGTTCTCAGCCTTTCTAATGCTGTGACCCTTTAATACAGTGCCTCATGTTGTGGTGACCCCCAATCATAAAACTTATCTTCATTGCTACTTCATAACCCTAATTTTGCTACTGTTATGAATCATAATGTAAATATCTGTGTTTTCCGATGGTCTTAGGCAACCCTGCTAGCGGTTCTCAACCTGTGAATCACGACCACCCACAGGTTGAGAACCACTGCTGTAGAGCAGTAGAAAGGTTGAGAACCACTGGTTTAAAGTATACCAATTAATGATATACATATATATTGCAAAATGATTACAATGAGTTAACATCCATCATCTCACAGCTACACTTTTTTTATGATAAAAATGTTTAAGATCCACTCTCTTAGCAATTTTAGAAGATGCAATACAGCATTATTAACTACTAGAGGTCGGGTGCACGAGATTTGTGCACTTGGGGCAGTGGGGGGTGGTCTCTCAGCCTGGTCTGTGCCCCCTCACAGTTCGGGAACCCTCAGGGGATTTGGACTGATGGCTTTGGCCCGCTCCCCTGGACATCCTTGGCACTGCCATGGAGGTAGGAGAGGCTCCAGCCATCCCTGCTGTGCTCACCAGCCGTGAGCCCAGCTCCTGCATTGAGTGTCTGCCCCCTGGTGGTCAGTGTGTGTCATAGTGACCGGTTGTTCCACTATTTGGTTGATTTGCATATTAGCTTTTTATTATTTAAGATAATCACCATGCTGTTTCCAGGACTTATTTATCTTATAACTGAAAGTTCGTACTTTTGACCATCTTCACCAATTTTCCCCACCTCCCACACCCCATTCTGTCTCTGGCATCTGTTCTCTGTGTCTGAGTTTGCTTTTTAAAGATTCCACATGTAAGTGAAATCAGTGTTTGCCATGCATGTTTTAAAAGGCTAGTTGAGATATATCTTCATACGTCCTTTAAAAACACACACACTAAGCTTGTTATCATAGACATTCTCCCATGCCACTAAAAACTTTCTCTAATTTTCATGGTGATAGATCTTTCTGTTACAGTTGTATATTATGGCTTTTTTTAAACCAGTTCCCTGTTTATTATTTACATGTTATTATTTTAAAATAAAACAAAACAGTTCTAGGAGGCCACAATTTCATTTCATATTTAAGTAAACCCATTCTAAGAATTTTTGGCTTTGCTATATCTATTGTGTGTTTTTTTGTTTTTTTATTGATTTTTTACAGAGAGGAAGAGAGAGGAATAGAGAGTTAGAAACAGAGATGAGAGAGAGACATTGATCAGCCTCCTCCTGCACGCCCCCTACTGGGGATGTGCCCGCAACCAAGATACATGCCCTTGACTGGAATTGAACCTGGGACCTTTCAGTCTGCAGGCCAACGCTCTATCCACTGAGCCAAGCTCTCTTGTGTTTTAAAGGTCATTTATTTAGACAACAAATGCCACTAGTTATTTGTTCAGCTCTCAAAAGTGAATCCTCCAAGTTCTGTGGCATCGGGGAGGGTTGGAAAGCAGGACCTTACTGCCTGGGACCAGAAGCAACAGCAACATTCGATCAAATGCCTCACCATCTGACCAGAGGCTTTTAGATCATGCACGTAGGATAGTGAGAAAGGCCACAGGGAAACCAGGTGAGAGAACTCTGACCCGGGAGAACCGGCCGCTCACCATCAGAGTCAGCAGTGGACACTATCTTCCTAGCACTTTTCCTGACCCTGTTTTCATTTAAAAGTCAATGATGCTTTCTCAAGCACGATAAAATATTTAGATAGCTTTTTAAATATACTGAAATGCATGTTTGTGCTAAATAAACGAAGTAGGAACTAATCCTCTGAACTTATACTAGATCTTACCCCTGGGAGGTGAAATAGAAGAGCAGGGTAGGTTTCTGTACAATCTTTTTTTTTTTTTAATATATTTCTTTATTGATTTCAGAGAGGAAAGGAGAAGGAGAGATAGAAACATCAGTGATGAGAGAGAATCATTGATCGGCTGCCTCCTACACGCCTCCTACGGGGGATCAAGCCCACAACCCAGGCACGTGCCCTTGGCTGGAATTGAATCTGGGACCCTCCTTCAGTCCACAGGCTGATGCTCTATCCACTGAGCCAAACCAACTGGGGTTCTGTATAATCTTAACCTTTACATCAGTGGCTCTGAATCTGCAACTGTTCCTAAGAAATGTTACCACAGCCACTTGGATAAAAAGTTGGGCCATCCGACCCTGAAAGACCAAACCATCTCACAAAACCACAGGGCGATAAGCACTTACAGATCCAGGTTGAGAAAAGAAACAGATGTCCCTTTAAAAACACTCACACACTCACAGAAGCATAAATTAAAATAGAAACAATGCCATGCATGCCTTTTCACATTTTGTCAGGCACCAGAGAGATTCTTCCAGATTGCCGTTAAATTAACCAACTCAACGCAGGCATTCAAATATGACCCTTCCCCCACCAAATAAAGATGTAAAGAAAAAGAAATGATAGAAACCATTAACAATGACAGGACATTTTTCTTTAGTGAGCAATTATTCTGTGTAGATTAAAAACATGGGATAAAGGCATTTACCTTGAAAAGAAAAGTCTAGTCACGAAATGCCCCGTCAAAAACTGGACTTTTGCTTCCGTAGCTACTCCTATTTTTCAGAAATGACGAAATAATTCCTGCCTCTGTCAAGCTTTGTCTTGCCAATCAACTAAACTTTCGGGCAGACTTCCTCTTTGAGGCCAACACTGTATTTTTTTTAATCCCATAAACAGAAACCTTCTTTTGTATCTTTGGACACATGAATGTCAGAGCACAAGGGATAAGACTTTATTTCTAATTAAGGACACATGGAGCAACCACACAGCAGATACTATGGTGGTCACAGCAGAATGACATGATCCCTGTCATCAAGCATCTCATTGTGTCACTTATTCTAAGCAATAAAAGAAACTGAACAGAGGAGAAACCAAGATAGCGGCATAGGTGAACACCTAAACTGCTGCCTTGCACAACAATTTCAAAACTACAACCAAAAAACAGAACAGACATCATCCAGAACCACAGGAAAGCTGGGTGAGTGGAACTTCTACAACTAGAAGGAAAGAGAGGTTCACAGAGACTCAGAGGAGCTGCAAAAAGCTGAGGTACAGAGACGGGCGCGTGGAGTGCCTGGCTAGCTTCCTCTAGCAGGAGCGAAACGGAAACTCCCGACTGCACTGAACTCCACTTCCGACAGCACTGAACCCCAGTTCTGGGCAAGACTCATATTGGGGGAGTCCGGACTGTGAAAAGGGAGGAGTGCAGGGAAACTTAGGGGAGCCGAGAAAGACAGAGGTCTGGAGGTGTGTGTGGAAGTGCGCACACACAGGGCTGACTGCTGATGGTGCCGCTGGCTTTCTCTAGTGGGAGGGAGGCAGAACCTCCCAACTGCACTGAAATCCAGTTCGGACTGCACTAAATCCCAGTTTCGGGTGAGACCCTGGGGACCCAGACTCATACGGGTCCCTAGAGTGCACGGAAACTCAGGGGAGCCGGAAAGGCAGAGATCTGGAGGCGTGCACGCCTGTGCACAGAGAGGGCTGCAGCGATTACCTAGAGACACTGAGACCCAGGGGTTGACAGGAAGCCACGACTGTCTGCTTAGCCCTGAAACTCCGCCCCATCTAAGCTTAGCACAGAGGCTTTTGCAATCTTGCAAGTCTTAAGGTGGAGTCCAGCACAGAAGTTCTCCTGGCATTGACACAGTTGATCCTCACAACCAATTGGCTTGGAGGTCAATTCCCCTCAGTGACACCAACAACAATCAAGATTTAACTACAAGGCTGTATACACAGTCCACAAAGGGGTGCACCAAGAGAGTCCGCCTCAGGTAACTGGGGAGGCGGAGATACTGGGCCATATAGGACACCTAGCACACAGCTACTCTACCAACTCAGGGAAGCAGTGAAAATGCGGAGACAAAAAAACAGACCACAAACAAAAGAAATGGAGCAAAACAAATGACTGGATATAGAGTTCAAAATCACGGTTATAAGGTTTTTCAAGAATTTCCTAGAAAAGATGGATAAATTTAGCAAGACCCAAGAGGAGATGAAAAAGGACCAATTAGAAATTAAACATACACTGACTGAAATAAAAAATATTATACAGAAACCTAACAACAGACTAGAAGAATGCAAGAATCAAGTCAAAGATTTGAAATACAAAGAAGCAGAAAACACTCAAATGGAAAAGCAAAAAGAAAAAAGAATCCAAAAATGTGAAGATAGTGTAAGGAGCCTCTGGGAAACTTTAAGCGTACCAACATCAATACCCTGGGTCGCTTTAAGGACCAGAAGAAGAGAGAGAGCAAGATACTGAAAACCTATTTGAAGAAATAATGACTGAAAACTTCCACCTGGTGAAAGAAATAGATTTACAAGTCCAGGAAGCACACAGAACCCCAAACAAAAGGAATCCAAAGAGGACCACACCAAAACCCATCATAATTAAAATACCAAGAGCAAAAGACAGAGAAAATATTAAAAGCAGCAAGAGGAAAACAGTTACATTATCTACAAGGGAGCACCCATATGATTGTCAGCTGATTGCTCAACAGAAACTATGCAGGCCAGATGGGAGTGGCAAGAAATATTCAAAGTAATAAATAGTAAGAACCTATAACCAAGATTACTCTACCCAGCAAAGCTATCATTCAAAATTGAAGGGCAGATAAAAAGCTTCACAGATAAGAAAAAACTAAAGGAGTTCATCAACACCAAACCAGTATTATATGAAATGCTGAAAGGTACTCTTTAAGAAGAGGAAGAAGAAGAAAAAGGTAAAGATAAAAATTATGAACAACAAATATATATCACCAAGTGAATCTAAAAATCAAGAGAATTAAAAATCTGATGAACAGAATAAACTGGTAAATATAATGAGGGGCATAGAAAGGAAGTGGACTGACAAGTCTCAGGGGGAAAGGGGTGAGGGTGGTGCAGGGAGATACTGGACAAGAATCATACACCATGGATGAGGACAATGCGGGGGGGCAGATAAGGGCAGAGGGGGGGTGAGAGCCAGGTGGAGGGGAGTTATGGAGAGAAAAAAGAGGAACAATTGTAATAATCTGAACAATAAAGATTTTTTAAAAACTATTATTAAAATAACCTTTTCTTCTTAATGCTTAAAAACTGTTTCTTTTAAATATTAAAAAAAAAAAAAAGAAACTGAACAGTCTTGTTAGAGTTAAGTGCCCGCTGTACAGACTGTGTGTTAAGAGCATGGAGAACCCTTGAAAGAGAAGGCAAATCATTTATAAACATCTATTCATAAAATACATCAATAGATACACTCAGTAAATAATTACACTGGGTCGTA
Organism: Lasiurus cinereus; assembly: GCA_011751065.1. Classification (NCBI taxonomy): domain Eukaryota; kingdom Metazoa; phylum Chordata; class Mammalia; order Chiroptera; family Vespertilionidae; genus Lasiurus; species Lasiurus cinereus. Next base: position 5,491,845 of record JAAGEH010000027.1, read on the forward strand.
CAGTGGGCTGGGTGTGGTGGGTAATTCTGAGAGCAAGGCAGAGAAGTTCCTCATGGAGCTACCTTGTTTCCCCCAAAATAAAAGTGTCTTATATTTATTTTTGCTCCCAAAGAGGCGCTAGGTCTTATTTTCAGGGGATGTCTTATTTTTCCATGAAGAAGAATATGGTACACATTTATTGTTGAACAAAACAAAGGAAATTTATTACCTGTATATGGTACGGTAGTCGTTGTCATCACAAACCAGCTCACTGATGGGCCACAGCACAGCCGGAGCTGTTCAGGCAGGGCGAGGTCTCTTTAAATCAGGAGTCAGACGCATGAGGGTAGCTTTGGGGGCCTTATATTCCAGGGAGGCCTTATTTTCGGGGTATGCCATATATGACAGCGAGAGGCAAAACTGGGAGTAGGTCTTATTTTGGGGGATGTCTTACTTTCGGTGAAACAGGGTACCATCTCATTGGAAAGAGATGTGCTAAATGAGCAAAGGGATCATCCTGGGTCGCCATAAGGGCCATGAAGAAAAGCAGCAGGATGCCAGACTCGAGAGTAAATGAGAGGCTGTCTTTAGAGAGTATGGGTGATCAGAAGGCCTGTGCAAGGAGCAAGCAAGTACGGTGAGAACCATAGGACAGGGCAGAGGTGGCCAGGCAGCGAGGTCTGGGAGGCCAGAGGGCAGGGGAACTCAATGAGGGAGGAGCTAGCAGAGCTGGGATTCAGGCTAGGCCCACAGTCGGCAAACTGCGGCTCGCGAGCCACATGCGGCTCTTTGGCTCAAGTGTGGCTCTCTCACAAAATACGTGTGGGTGTGCACGTACAGTGCGATTGAAACTTCGTGGCCCGTACACAGAAGTCAGTTTTTGGCCTGGGCGAGTCTATTTTGAAGAAGGGGCCAAAGAGCCTCATCTGGCTCCTGAGCCGCGGTTTGCCAACCACTGTTCTAGACCAAGAGCAGGGGTGGGGTATGGGGAGATCTCAGGGAATGGAATATTAATATTCCAAGGCCCTGTGTCAAAAAGGTGGCTAGGAAGTCCAGGCAAACAAACAAAAAAAAAAAACATGAGGGACAGTTTTCCAAGTATAATGCAGGCTGCGATGAGACATGGAGCTGCAGGGGCTGAAGCTGAAGAGGGAGGACCAGCCAGTTCCCTCAGAGCTTTTATCTATACTAAAGGTATGTAAACGGAGGTGACACATCAAAATCACAGTCTGAAAGAATCCCTGAAACTGGAGAGCAGGCTGGGAAGCAGCCAGAACAGATAGGAAAGCCTGGCCATGATGCAGTTGAGGGATCACAATAGCTTGGACCAGCAGTGGAGAGATGAAGTGATATAAATTCATTTGAGAGGCATTTAGGAGAGAGGGAGCAGAACAAGGGAAGATAACATCAACGACTGTGATCAAAGATGTCACCAAAGGAGTTAGATGTTGACTGAGCACCTACTACCACCCACAGTGCTATGTTCTGAAGTACATTAAGCGTAACGAGCGCTTTCGATGCAAAGTTGGGCATCTCTGGGACCCAAAAGAGAAAGGGCCAAGGTTACCCAGTGAGGAGGGAGAGCGGGTTTTAAGAAAAGCCTATGGAGATGATGTTTGAACTGCATCTTGGAAGAGGAGTCGCATTTTCTAGGAGGAAGCACACTCTAGGAAGAGGAACAGCCTGAGCAAAGGCATGCTTTGTCACATCATGGATGCTGTGGGGTCTAAGGGTGAGGTGAGGATGGGGAATGGGAGAGGAAAGAAAGGCTGGAGGAGGGCAAGACTCCATGAGGGAGGACCCTAAACAAACTTGACCTTAAAGGTAATGGAGAGAATGCTGAAGAGGAGTAACATGATCACATTTGCTGCAGATTCCACAGGAGAAACGGGATGATCACTCAGGCAGCCTTTCACGATCTCAAGCATTACAGTAAGTTCACTTATGGTGCTCCTTTCACCCCCAGCTTTCACAGGAGGAACACATATTGGTCAGTGTTAGATTGTAGGACAAAAACGATACTTGTCCTACTAACCCTAGTTCTGAGCCGTGCCTGACACTGTGGGCTTTTCTGAAATGACTGCTGAATGAGTTTCTCATTTCCTCACTGAAAAGCTTCCTTCTTTCAAGGTCCTCGCTAGTTTCAGTGGAAAAAGTCCACCTTCTGTTGAAGGCCAAGTCCTCCACTTGTCATCTGAGCATCGCTTCCCACTCAGGGACTTGACTTCTATCATCCCTCTGCTATCTCTTCGTCCTTCCTTCTATGGCATTTCCTTCACCTATTTTCTGTCCCTGCCATTCAACCAAAGCTACTATGAGGGCCACCAAGGACTCCAAACTTTTACCTCTATGGGCACCTTTAAAAAATTTAATGACTTCAGAGAGGAAGAGGGAGAGAGACCGAAAGATCAATGATGAGAAAGAATCATTGATCAGCTGCCTCCTGCACACCCCACACTGGGAATCTAGCCTCCAACCCAGGCATGTGTTCCAACCAGGAATCAATAGATCCAGGTTCATAGATCGATGCTTAACCACTGAGCAACACCAGCGGCTGGGGTCTGAGCACCTTCAATCCTCTCAATCTCTTGAGAAGTTGGCTCTCCCTACATGAAACTCTCCAGTCTGCTGGCTTCATGGCCCACCCTCTGCTGGTTTTCCTCCAATGACTGTCATTACTCCAATGACTCTCTTTCGCAGAATCCTTTCTCTGCCAGGTTCTTTCATGGCTCTATACTTAGTCCTATTTTCTTTCCTGAAACAGACATCCTCCTATATTCCAAATCACAGTAAATAATGCCTTTTCTTCTCTCAAGCAAGAAAACTGACTCTATTCATTCCTTCTTCCGTAGTCTCCCCGCTCAAGTCCTATAATGTTGCCTCTAGTATTTCTCAGTAATTCCTTTCTTTCCATCCACACTGCTAAGGCCTTGAAAGGTCTTCAATGTCCTTTAGTTAGAATGAGCCATCCTTTCTCCACCCACCTTCTAGTTGCTACTGATTGTTCTGAAACAAGATTCTAGTCATCATTTCTCTGCTTGAGACCTTTTTCATTGGCTTCCCCGTCTTCAGAACAAAATCTAACTTCTAAGCATAGAATGTAGGGACTCAAAATGTAATTCCTTACTGATGTTTGGCTCTTGAACTTCTTGAGATGAAAAAATGTTACTCTCCTTCAGTGGCTTCTCTACAATCAGATGCTGCTCCACCTTCCCGATTCCAATCCCAACTTCTGTGGCTAACTTCCTCTCAATGCCAGTCCAGAACACCGTTTCTTTTCCAACCTGTTGCTTTGTTATCCATGTTTTACTAGATGCTTCATTGAGTTCTTAGGACTAGAACTTTTGCTTTATGTTTTACTCAGTTAACATTTGACAGGATAATTGTGGTGGTTTATAACATGTCGATTTGGTTAGACTGAGCTATATTTTTCAGAATTCTCTTCCTGGAATATTCTAGTGTGAGCTGCAAGAGATTCTTGAGCAAGTTTAGAGGGCGGATGGGAGGCGACTATTTGGTAGCACATATATGTTGTCATCTGTTGGTTCACCAGTTCAGTTGCAGCCAGGTCTCCAACTTTCCTATCTTACCTGGATCATCCTTCAGCTTCTCCAACCTTCGGACTACATATGTGTAAGGAAGGGCCTGGGGTTTTGCAGGACAATCTTACCATCAAGGTCAGAGGTAATAAAACTGGTGATTTCAATGTGTACTTTTAATTTCCACCCATTCCCACCCTCTCCCACTTTATATCCGTATTTCCATCTTAACTGCCTGTTCTGTGAACTTCAAGCTCCTGCATTAGAAACAGAGAGACTGCTTCAACGAGCTCACAGACAGCATCAAGTCAAATCCTTTATATCAATCTGATTTCTAGAGTAAATGAATGTATTAGCCATCAATAAATATTGATCCAATTTTACATAAGTTAAAATCATAGGAAGTCAAGAAAATAGAAATTACTCATGATATATATTTTCAAATATTTCCTATTATGTAAGTTGCCCATTTGTGTACAAATAAAACTTTATGTAAACATGAAAGACTTAAATGCAGACAAATGTATGGAAGGGCAGAACTTTCTGATTTATCTGCTGGATTCTTTTTTGTTGTTGTTAATCCTCACCTGAGGGTATTTTTCCATCGATTTTTAGGGAGAGTGAGAAAGAAAGGGAAAGACAGAGAGAAACATTGATGTAAGAGAAACACATCGATTGGTTGTCTCCTGCACACAAGCCCTGACCAGCGCCTAGGCCTGGGAGAAGTCTGCAACCAACGGGTATATGCCCTTGACCTGAATTGAACCTGGGATTCTTTGGTCCAGAGGACAACGCTCTATCCACTGAGCCAAACCGGCTAGGCCTATCTGCTAAATTCTTAAGAGCAATTTTACGATATATTGAGTCCATAATATTTTCCATTATATACTACTAAAATTATAACAAAGTAAATGGAATGGTTTGATGTACAATATTCCCTTTTGTTATTTTAAGAACATTTAAATTGTCCATAACCTGTCAGTCAGAAACAGCTTACCAATAATAAACAAGAATATCATTTCAATGACATCTTTAATTTTTATCCATATAGCAAATGTTGAAATAGCATTTCAGAAGATTATGCAATTTGAAAAAACCTTGTTTCAATTGTCATTTTATTGTAAGATGGTAGCATTAATTACAAATTTAAATTATAAGTTGGTAGTCTTTAGTCAGGTACCAAATTGTAGTAAAAGGAAACTGTTGATTCAAAAGTGATCATAGAACTCAAAATGCAGAGCAAGAAGGACAATAAACATCTCACTGGCCAATAGATTGTTTTAATTCTCTCACTAGATGAAACTCACGCTTTTCATTTTTAAGTGGGGTAAACTGTAACTCCAGCAGGTGGCGATGCACAAAGCTTTTGTCACAGCCTAGTTTCCAGTCAGTCACTCAAGTGTTTCTCGCTGTCTCAGACGGGATGGATGCATTTACATAACTGGCTGTGCTTGAGCCTTCTTTGCAAGCAGCTTTAGATCTGAAATGCACTTGGCAATGGTCTCCTTTTCCTGTGATAAAGAAAGAGAAATGTGGTTAGATCTTTCCAAATCATGGAAGGATATAAACACTTAATTCTTATCTCCCTACAAAATCTTGAGATTCTTATACAATCTTTAGTTGTTTTACTGACTTAATATAACAGACTATTAGGAATTATTTACTTATTTACACAGGAAAGAAACAATTTATTTTAAGAAAATCCAGGGGATTAGTTAAAATCTCTTGGCTCATAGCTTTTATAAGTGAAATCTATGTAGAGTTTGAAGCCAGTTACTCCTGTAACCACATGCCATCAGTGTGAGCTATATAGCTACTAGCTGCTTGAAAGAGAGCAAACTAACATTAGCAATACAGACTTATTAAGAATGAAAATAACTTTTTATTTTCTCTATTTTTTTAATATTTTCCAACTTTTTAAAATAAGCATGTTATTTTTACAAAAAAGTTTATTAAAAACAATACATTAATATAACAACATATATCTGGGAAAGGAGAAATCACGTCATAAGTAAAATAAATAAAGAATATAATTTTTAAAAAGAAAATCAAATTTAGGTAAATAGCCGAAACCAGTTTGACTCAGTGGATAGAGTGTTGGCCTGCAGACTGAAAGGTCCCAGGTGCGATTCTGGTCAAGGGCATGTACCTTGGTTGCGGGCACGTCCCCAGTAGGGGGCGTGCAGGAGGCGGCTGATCGATGTCTCTCTCTCATCGATGTTTCTAACTCTCTATACCTCTCCCTTCCTCTCTGTAAAAAATCAATAAAATATATTAAGAAAAAAAAAATTTAGGTAAACAGAAAAAATTGATGTTCAAGACCAATAAATCCGGCTTTGGGAAAGAAGAAATGGAATGAAAATCATGAAATTAGGAAATGGAAGGGGCTCAGAAACAGCCTTGTCCAGTCTGTTTAATAGAGAAATCAAACGTATTGGTTCCCAAATGATGAACTTGATCACAGTCTGCAACACCCAGTATTCTGAACAATCTATTGTTCTGACCTAAAATAAGAGGCCAAACTCCAAAGGAGGAGGAAGCCACCCAGGTAGCTGTGCAGCATTTTCTAAGTTTCACCTTTCAGAAAAACCAACCAGAGATTGTCTCTAAAAACTCCTGGCTGGCTATTCTGATGCTGGTTGGGCCACCAGTGGACACTTGTCAGAGATACCACCCCAAGTCCAAACACGATGTACCTGCGCTGCAGAGATGCTCTGTACCACATGCTTCTCCACCCACGCCACCATGTGCTCGTGTTCCTTCCGACGCATCATATTCTGCACAGAGATATGATAGTCCAGGCGACTCTTGACCTCCTTGTATACTCTATGCAGCCGTTCCCGGTAAGCAACCTCCAAGGCCATAGCAATGTTATTCTGAAGCAAAATTAAGGAATGATGAAAACTGTTTGCACCTCAACTTTTAGTTTACAAATTCTTTTTTATTGAGTTATTGACCTCTATGTTAATTTCACGCACTCAATGATTCTGTATTTGTATATACTGTGAAATGATTACCACAACGAATCTAATTAACATCGAACCACACATAAGTTTCTGGATTTTGTTATCTTTATTAGAAAGGCTATCATGCTCTCTTTTTCTACTTTTGTAGATCCATTTAATAAGATCTTTAATTCATTTGAAATTTATTTTAATATGCGGTAGAAGGTAGGAAACCAACTTTATACTACTGACAAAGGTACCCATTTGTCTTTCCTCCACGAAGATGAAAATGCCATTGATATAAAAATGCCTTATGTGTTCACATCTATCTCTAAACCCTCTCATCTGACTTTCTATTCATATGCCAGACCGTATTGTTTCAAGTTCATTATAATTTTATAATGAATTTTAAAGTTTGGCAGGACTGTTCCTTATAACTTCACTTTTTCAGAATATCCGTTAAAATTTTTAATTTTCTATTAATCAGTTTGTCCAAGTCCCAACATCCCACCTCTATCTCTTAGTATTTTCTTCCTAGGAATATGTTAAAATTTAGAGATTAAAGTAGAATTCATGTCTTTATAATATTGAGCCTTCCAATTTCAGAGCCTCATACCTCACAAGCACTTCACAAAGAGCAAAGATTATACATTTCTAGTTAAGTTTACTCCTAGGCATCTTTTCCTAAATGGTTCATCTTCCTCCAGTGTATTTTCGGATGGACTGCTATTTGTATAGAAAAGGCTACTGATTTTGTTTGATATTAATTTTGTATCTAGACATGTTGCTGAATTTGCTTATTGTTTTAAGAGTTACATTGCTTCTCTTTGGTTTTCTAGGTATGTAATTAGGTAATCTATAATATTAACTTGACCTTTTTGAATTTTTATACCTCTTGTTTCTTTCTCTTCTCTAATAATATCAAGTCATGGCTACAGAACATTATCACAGTAATAATGGTGACAGGCACACTGTCATCTCGTGTGTGATGAGATTCCTTACAGGTCTGCCTGTCAAATGTAAAGGCTTGGTATGGTAATCTCACGTAGGCCCTTAATACTTCCGTGTACAGTTCATTAGTCCATTCCCTCTCCTTATCCTCCTTCCCTTCAAAATCTCTATCTTCTTCCCTACTTCCAACTCTCAGCAAATGAACTTCCTGTTTGACTGAGAAAGAGGAAGCAATGAAAGAATCTCCCTCCACAAGCTTATACCACCGCATAAAACAACCTACCTGAATGTATACTCACGTGTTGCCTTTCTTTCTGTAGCTCTATAACTACGGCTGAACTATCTACGCTCTTGAAGCCAACCCTCCCACTTGTGCATTCTATCCCAAGCCCTCTGGACTATTGAAGGACATCACTCCAACAAACTCTCCCCTCTCTTTCCTTGCATTATTTTTTTTCTAACCTCTATCAGATGCTCATATGTAATGAAACTTTCTTTTTTTTTTAAATCTCTCGATTTCTACATCCTCCCCTATTAATTTCTTTGCCCACCATTTCAGTAAAACTCCGTGACAATTTTCAGTTGTCTCTACTAACTCCAATTTCTTTTCTTTCATTGTTTTCTTCAAACCACTCCAATAAAATAACCCTTACCAAGGTGACCAAGAACCTCCATATTACTAAATTCTTAGGCTCTTTATTACTTGACCATAAGTAGAGGAATTACAAATTGAAACAGTGCTTATTTTTACCTGTTTTCTTTCCCCTTGTGTTCCAAAACTTATGGGTTTAATTGCCACCTGTAAGCTCATGACTCCCAAATCTGCAGCCTGGAATTATCCCCATCAATTCCAGACTCATATATCCAATGACCCTAACAACTCTACTCTACCAACTAATTGGCATTTCAAATCAATGCATATAAGTCTAAAAGCTATCTGCAACAGGATAATCAAGAGTGATCCTTCAAAATATAAGTGAGACCATATCACTCCTTTGCTTAAAAGCTTCAGAGACTTTCTCTCTCCTTCAGCGTACAGGTCAAAGTTCTTCCAGAAGCCTGTGAGACTTTCTATGATCTAGCCCCTTGCTTTTTAAAAATTCTCCTCCTCACCCTATCTACTGCAGATACATTGGCCTCCTTACTTTCCTTGACTATGAGGAGCAAGCTTCCAGGTTTAGGGATGACACTACAAATGTTCTTCCCTCTTCCTGGGATACTATTTCTCCAGAAATCCACATAGCTGCACCTGTACTTCTTCTGGTTTCTGCTAAAAAATCACATTAAAAGGCCTTTCTAGACTGCCCTTTAAAATGGTAACTTTCTCCTTCTAAAATCTCTTTCCCTTTAACATTAGTTTATTCCTCTACATAGCACTTGTTACCAATTGACACTCACATCTGATCAATTTTTTTTTCTGTCCGTCTCTCAACCCTTGGCTAGAAAGTAGATTCCACAATGGTAGACTTTGTTTTGTTCTCTGCTGTAATCCCAGAACCTGTCTTGACTTGTGTCTCCGTAGAGGAACAACTCACTTATGCATGAGGCAGAAAGCATTTTCTGGTTGTAACCTAATTATGCATGGAAAGAGGTTTTAAAACATTCAAGTGCTTAAAAATCTTCAGACATCCTGTTTTTAAACTATAGATATCTGGATAGCTCCTAGCAGAGGTTCTGATTCCATAGGTCTTAGAATAGGTCCAGAAACCTGCACTAAATGACTAATGGTTGTATGGTACTGAGACCACATTAAGAAATATTGAACTAGAGCCTTACTATTCAGATACTTACTTTACCTTTGTATGTCATTTTTCATTTCATGGGCAGTTCTATAACATAAAACCTCAATATAAGGACATCTCACTTTAAATATGAGGCTTAAAGTACTGTACTCAAAGTAACAACAAAATATTTGGACATGTTCCTAAAGTGGTTTTAAAGCTAAATATTTTAGAATCTAATTCTGCTCTGACCATGGTTAAAAGCTCTACTACTATCTGAATCTGTTTGTAAATTTGGAATGTAAGTATCAGATTTTCTTACGGTAAACATGTTTCCTTGTGACATGTCTTAGACAGTGAATTCCATTCTTTAAATCAGCTGTAACTTAATGATTGTTTTCCTTTTGTGTGGACTTATAATTTTAGAATAATAATTAAGCATTTACACACCTGATAGGTCTTTAATATCTAAACAGCCTTAACTGCCAACCCCCACCTAAATCTTTTCCTTTCTAAATAAAATATGCTCAATCTCTAGCCATTCCCCATGTAAGAGTCTACATTTTTTTAAAAAATGCATACAAATGAGTAACTGCATTCTTCTTAGAAAGTTCTGAAACCTACCCTCTGGACATCAAAAAGGTAATGGCGCTTCTGAACCAGTGCCTGCTGGGACTTCTCCAGATCAATTGCAGCCTGGATGCCTTTGATGGTAGCTTGTTTCGCTTCTTCTAGTTCGGCAATTTGTTGCTGCAATTATGATATTTAGAACAAAGATCAGTGAAAGTACCAAGAGTAATAAAAAAATTCATTTTCTTTTTCCTCAAAGTTATATCCCTCACTTATAAAAACACAGAAACATACACACACATAAGGGAGAAATGCACAAATCCTTGAAAAGAACTGCCCATGACAGCTACACAATATCTATTGAATAAACAAAACCATGGGAAAGTGGGAAAAATTTGGTACATTTCCAAAAATTTATGATTTCTGATCTCAAATTAGTAACATATCAACATCTGTAATTGTTCTCATTATAATTAACTTTTAATTATATTGAATACACACACACACACACACACACACACTCATATCAAAAACATCACTTGATGGCCTTGATACTTCTACTATGGTCTCAAATGGGAAATAAGGTTTATGGTTCTTACCTCACTGAGTTTATCAATAAATTCCGCAATAGAGCCACCAAATTTTTTAATGACATAGATAAGCAACCCTATTGTTGACACAGCAGAGATGGTGTCTGGAGTAACCACATATATTTCTTTGGATAGAAAATATAAGATAAGCCCAGTTCCGAGCACATAGGGTCCTAAAAAAAGAAAAAGTTATTTTATGATGGATATGCTAGATCTAACAGGGTAAGATAGAAAGATAATTATGCATTTAATTAGTTGAAGGCCAAGTAATGATTAAAGTAATTATATTTCAAAGACAGAATACTGGATTGGGAAGCATTATGGTAGAGTTGAGAGAACAAGGATCTGAACTCAGGGAAACCTGACTTTACAACTTAAAAGTAACTGGGGAATATAATTTCTAAGCTTAGATTTCTCATCTGTAAAATGGGAACAGTACGTTCTTCACAGAGTTGATGAAATTAAAAATAATGTATGTAAAGTGCCTAGCACAGCCCGGCTGGTATGGCTCAATGGTTGATGTTGACCCATTCACCAAGAGGTTGCTGGTATGATTCCGGTCAGGGCACATGCCCATGTTGTGGGCTCGATTTCCAGTAAGGGGTGTGCAGGAGGCAGCCAATTGATGTTTCTCTCACTGATGTTTCTATCTCTTTCTCCCTCTCCCCTCTCTCTATAAAATCAATACAAACATTTTTTTTTTTAAATAAAGTGCCTAGCACAGCTGCTCAACAAATAGGAACTATTCACAAAGACGTCAGGTAACTTTCAGAAGTAATTTGTTCAGCAAAATGTACAATTTATTGAATGGGAACATTAGTCAGGATAAAATTTACCTACTACTGCTTATTTTTATTGACTAGGAACCTGACACTGAAGATAAAAAACAACTACAGCTATAAAGTAGAATATACATAAAAAAGGAAAAATTAGATATCGGGGTTCTCAATTCCTATAGCATCTTCAAATCCTTTAAATATAGCTATCTTTCCTTGCCTCCCAGGACGCTAAGCAGAGACAAAGCAGGCCAAAACCCACATTTAACTTTTGACCACCCCCACCCCAATTTACCTACCAATAACCTTGTTGATAGAAGGCTTACCCAATATCATAAAGTCAATTAACACATATCTTGTATGTTATATATATTATATGCTGTTCTTACAATATCCACATATAAATGGGCCCCTATAGTTTAAACCCATGTCAAGGTCAACTAGAGTTTCAAAAATATTTTACCCCGATTTCCCATACAATGTTTCAAGTTTTTTGTTGTTGTTGTTGTTTTTTTAATTTGCCTTCTATATATAGATTTTAAATGTGTTTTTGCAAAAAAGGGTCTATCACATGTAACATTTTCATCATCTATGGAGATCTGGGGACACTAACATTTCTTGCAATTTCAGTTAGGAAAATGCTAACTTAGGCACTCCCTGGAGGGTTAAAAAACACACACCCTGGTTTCCAATGTTCCACAGCCCCAGAAGTACATGAGTACTAAACCTAATTGGAGAATCTGGATTTAAGTACAACTAAGTTACTAAAGAGAGAATAAATTTGGTACATCCTTGGTTTCCTAGTTGTTCTGGGTAATGAAAATGTCTTCATGGAACTGTTCTAAGAATTAAATAGTGTTAAGTGAAAGTATATCTTCTCTCTCTATACATAAAAGCCTGAGCAACCATTACGACCGGTCACTATGACGTGCACTGACCACCAGAGGGCAGAAGCTCAATGCAGGAGCTGCCCCTGGTGGTCAGTGCGCTCCCACAGCAGGAGCACTGCTCAACCAGAAGTCAGGCTCAGCTCAACCAGAAGTCTGGCTCATGGATAGCAACCAGGAGCCTCTCGTGCCTCTATGACAGTGCTACCTAGCAGCTGTGGCTGATGCAGCAGGGTTGGGATGAGGGGTAGCGGCCCAGCACCGGCCCTGGCTCAGGCTCCTCCGCAGCCGCCTGCCACTTTGCACACTGCCAGATCCCTCAGGGGATGTGGGACTGCCAGTTTTGGCCCACCAGGCATCCCCAGAGGGATCTGGGTTACGAGAAAATGCAGGACAGGCTGAGGGACCTCACCAGTGCATGAATCCATGCACCGGGGCTCTAGTTGCATTACAAAAATGCAATGTTTCACAATATTTTATGTTTTTTTGAAAAGGGAAAAACTCATAAACACTGCCCACTTTCTGTTTTCATGCTTACATATACAATTTAATACACTCTACTGCCTTACCTGGCTTTATTCTAATCCACAGCTATTTCTATTAGACAGTATGTTATACAATTACTTGTTTCTTTATTGTGTATCCTTCAGTAGAATGTATGTTCTAGGATGGCACACCACCGCATGCCTAGACTAGTACCTGGCATAGAGCAGACATTCAACAAATTTAGTACATCAACAAATGGAGACAATGGTAAAAATCGAGTTAAAATCCTAAACAAATTTATTCCAAGGACAAGTTAGAGCAACTAAATAATTATATTGAATCACTTCCACAATTACTTTTAAAACAACTGGCTTGAGTTTTGTGGTGTATGTGAAGAGGTAAGAGGCTGCCTCAATTCTAGGTTAACATAAATCGCACAATTCAAACATACTATCAATACTGGGCAAATGCTCACCTGTTACACCGGTTTTAGGGTAAAGAAACTGGAAGAATTCCTCAGGGATCAGTCCAAGACGAACTTTTCCTCCATATTCAGGAAGAGGTGGTACAGGGGCAAGACTTGGCTGCCCAGTGTGAAAGATCCTTGTTGCTTGCAATGCCCTAAGGTAGCAATGAATAAATTTAAAGCCTATTCTTTAAAGAGGACACAGTGTATGCAGTTAGTAGAAACAATGAATGGGGATAAGGACTGAGGCAACAAGAAAGAGACCAAGAACAGAAAGGTCATAACAGAAAGAACAGACCAAGAACAGGAAGGTTAGGGTCTAATCATTAGCTGTGTGACAAGGGCAAATGACTTAACATAAGTCATATGTAATCTTCTACCCAAAACTAGAATCCCTCCTGTAAGCTCATCAGTCATCTGTTACCAGCATGGAAATATGTAAGAGCATAGACAGAAGGCTGACTATCTGGGTTCAAATCCTAAACTTGCTTAGAATGGTACTTGGCATGTGTTAAAATCCTATGTAAGTGGTTAACTATTACATGTCCACTGTGTTATGAGCTCCCTGATGGCAAGAACTCTGACCTTTTTGGATAGTCTCTGGGATGGGGTGCTGACCAACACTATGTGAAACAGGCTTTTTCAGTGTGAGGTAGCTCTAATTATGCTCATCTTTGAATTGAACTGCTATGTATGTCTTGAAACCTCCTTTCATTGGTTCTAATTTGGTTTTTCTCTGTACAAAGATAACGCTCATACTAGTGTATGTGCGTCAAACGTCTCACTCCCCACACAATCCTGACTGTCCACCACAAGGAGCTCTCTGATTTTGTTTATAAAAATTAGGTAACAGACTGAACAGATACTCTTAACACAGCATGACCATTCATTCATTCATTCTTCATTCATTCATTCTACAAATATACATTCTGAACTTGCTATTGCCATTATTGGGCTTGAACTACTGTATTGTACTACAGTGGATTTGCAAATTATTCTTGTACTAAAGTAGCCTAAGATTCCATTTTTAACAGTTACAGCAAATTGGTGTCTCATTCGGTTTCAGGTTAAATAAAACCCACTAGTCGTTTTCCTATTCGCTGTCAAGTGTAGTTCCCTTCGGATACTTGGTATATTTTTGTCCCCGCTCCCAACTCTCTGTACTCTATCTCCTTGCAATGTAAGAGTTTATAATATTTCTTTGATTTTGGTTCACTGCTTGTCTTTTTAACATTATTATTTTTTATCTTTTTGAATTACAGTTTACACTCTATAGTATTTTCTTTTAGTTTCAATACCCCACCAACTTTTGAAATCTGAGAATCATGCTCAAGATTCTTTCATTTAAATCAGGGTTTCTCAACCTTAGCACTACTGACAGTTTGGACTATTGACACCACTTTGGTGTAGAAGACTGTTCTGTGCACTGTAAAGGGGTTAGCAGCATCCCTGTGGCCGGTACACACTAGAAGCATCTAGTGTAGCATCCCCCCTCCAAATGTCCCGTGGAGGGCAACACTGGCCCAGGCTGAGAACCACTGATTTAACCACAGCGCTGGAGAACTGGCTTTAGGTTGACACAAATCCTCTCCTCAACTAGCTGTCGTAGTTCAAGCCCTCCTCTCCTGTCTGAACTTAATAATCCAAAGCCCAGACCGTCTTTTTCTGGTCAGATACCCCTTAATCCTAGCCCCTGGCACACTGCTGCCAATATTTTTAAAATGCAAAATTTAAAAAGCCTACAGAAAAACAAACCACTTAATATAGCACACATGATTGAGCACCTGTCAAATTTTAGACCCGCACCTTCCTTCATTCTATCCTCTAGCCATAAAGAAGTACTCACAGCTCTCAAAAACCAACAAAAACACGCGGGATGCTGCTCCTTCTGCCTGGTATACCTTTTGCTTAATAACTGCCACATCCAACCAGCCTTCAGGACATCTCTAGCATATCCTTTATCAAGGCCTCTCCAATCTTGGGATAACACTTATCCATTCCATAAACATTCATCACTGACTTCCTACTTATATAAGGCCCCGAAAGCACAGCAACAAGCAGACAAGTCCCAGCCTTTAACCCCTTTGGAAGGGTGTGGGGAGTGTGCATATGGTCTGTACACACTCTCAGGTAGCTATTTGAGGTTCCATGAAGAAAAACGGAGCAAGGGAAGGGGACAGGGAGCAACAGAGTGGGAGCAAGGCTTTTTGTAGGAGGCCACAGGACATCTGAGCCACTGACCTAGGGAAAAGAAGAGAAGAGCAAAAAATAAGCCCCGGTTTAAAAAGGAACAGCAAGAAGGCCATATGGCCGCAGAACGAGCTAAAAAGACAGCGAATAAAGAGGCATAAAAGGATCAACTCATTTTGGGTGGGGGAGCTCTGGAGGTTTTATGGGGGTGGGGTGGGGTGAGGAGACGGACATAAATTCGACTGGGAGAATGGGCCGTAATGGGAAAGAAGAGAGATGCAAGGAGACTGGTTGAGAGACTACCGGAATAGCCCCTGTGAAAGCTGATGGAGGTACATATCCTAGGAGTGGTAGCGGGAGAAGTGGTCAGAGTCCAGGTATAATCTGGTGGAAGAACCTTACTGATGTATTAGATGTGGGAAGTGAAAAAGAAAATTCGAGGATGTTCACTGTATCTTATATATGAATCTTGTGTATTTTATTACCTGTATTATAATTATTTACCTGTCTGTATGGAATCTTTTTTCTCTGATAAGTTGGAAGTAGTCAATCATAGCTTTATTAAAAACTCAAAAAGTACAGATATTAAAGCCACTTTTTCAAGCCACAGAATTGTTATGTTTTGCAAGATTTACGGCTAAAAACAGAAATCACTCCCCCAAATGGACATATTTTTGAAATATTAACATAACAGCTGCTAATATTTACTAAGCATATACTACATACCCAGCACTAGTTTTATAGTTTCACAGGAATTAAGTCCATTTTAATTTTCATAACCCATAACGTACAATTATCTCCATTTTGCAGATGAGGAAACAGAGGTCACACAGCTGGTAAGTGGAGGCCAGGTGTACCTCTTTCTTCCAGCTTTGGAGTTCTTACGCTAAACCAGTGATTTTTCAAATTTTTCATCTCCTGGCACACATAACTAATTATTAAAATTCTTCAGCACACCAAAAAATGTATTTTTGGCCGACCTGACCCCCCCCCCCAAAAAAAATGGTGTAATTTTGATACATTCACTTGATGTCCATTGTTGTGTGGGCTGTTGTCATTTTTTGACAGTCTAAGCCAGTGGTTGGCAAACTCATTAGTCAACAGAGCCAAATATCAACAGGACAACGATTGAAATTTCTTTGGAGAGCCAATTTTTTTAAACTTAAACTTCTTCTAATGCCACTTCTTCAAAATACTCGCCCGGGCCCTGGTATTTTGTGGAAGAGCCACACTCCAGGGGCCCAAGAGCCGCCTGTGGCTCGAGAGCTGCAGTTTGCCAACCACGGGTCTAAGGGAAGAGAAGTCAGTGCCCTTGACTACATAGGCAGGTGTTGCATGTTTTAAAATCCTTGTGGCACACACAGGTTGAAAATCGCTGCCCTAAACCACTGCTCTAGAGGTACCTCCTCTCTAGACTGTGAGCTCCATACAGCCTTACCCATTTTCTACCTCTGGCTATCTGGGTGGCAAATAAATTGCTATTGAATCAATAGATTTCCCTCTTACCACCTGGCAGTAAGAGTCGGAATCTGGGAGGCAGACCGCAAACAACTCGCTTCATTTTTATTTTACTTAAAAAAAAAAAAAAAAAACCTGTTCACTCATATGTGGGATATGAAACAGAAAGCAACCAACTAACAAAACAAACTCATAAGACACAGATACTAGTCTGACCAGCAAGGGGCCGGGGGGAAGGCTGAAGAGGGAAAAGGGGGTCCAATATACGGGCGAGGGAAGGAGCCTAGCCTGTGGGTGTGGTGAGCACACAACGCAATTATACAGGCGATGTGTTATAGAACTGTGCACTTGAAAATGTTATCAGCCAAAACCGGTTTGGCTCAGTGGTGGATGGAGCGTCGGCCTGCGGGCTGAAAGGTCCCAGGTTCGATTCCTGGTCAAGGGCATGGACCTTGGTGGCGGGCACATCTCCAGCGTGGGGCGTGCAGGAGGCAGCTGATTGATGTCTCTCTCTCATCGATGTTTCTGACTTTCTATCGCTCTCCCTTCCTCTCTGTAAAAAATCAAATACATTTAATTAAAAACAAAGCAAACACCTGTTCTCGGGGGTGCAGAAATTCTGATGAGAGGAACTCTTGATTCGCAATGGGGCAGCTCTGTCGGGCTGAAGGTCACAAGGGAGAGGGAGGGGGCGGGGCTTGGAAGACATCAAACCAGTTTACTATACAGTTCAGTTAGAACCCACCACCTACACCAGCGGTTCTCCACCTTCCCGAGGCCGCGCGACCCTTGCATCCAGTTCCTCCTGGGGCGGTGACCCCCCAACCATGACATGTCGCTCCTGTGATGCATCGCGATGCAAACAAATGCATTTCCCGCGGGTCTCAGGCGACCCCTGTGCAAGGGTCGTTCGGACACCCCCCTTCCCCCCCCCAAAGGGGTCGCGACCCCCAGGTTGAGAACCGCTGACCTCCGCTCATCTTGCCCATTCTTGTGCTACGACCACGACCTTCTAGGGACATAGTTCAGAAGCCCCGGTGTTTGAATGAGGCTTTATACGTTCCAAAGTCACATTTACAAAAAAAAAAAAAAAAGTAATTTCTGGCCCAAAGCGAAGAGGTCTCCAGAGAAGCGAAATGCGAGGACAAAAACAAGGACGCAGGGCGCAGGGGGAGTATAACGCCCACCCCCCACCCACACCCACACCCACCCGCCCCGTCACTTACCCGGGAGCGAGGAGGGCGGCGTGCTTCAGAGTGGGGGCTGCAAACACAACACGGCGCCCGTCAGCAAGGTCAACGGGGACACGTCCCCCGTCCCTCTCCGCCGCGCGCGGCTCCGCGGGGCCCGCGACCTCCCCGGCCGCTCCCCTCTCGCTCCCGTCTCCCCCCCGAGACCCTCCCGCCGCTCAGCTCGCGAGCGGGCGCTAACCACTCCCTCCCCGCTCAGGCCCGAGGCTCGCCGCTGGCGTTCCCTGCTCCCCGTTCCCTCCTCCCGCCACCCCGACTCCGCATAAAACCCTCGACGCGCTCCTCTGACAGCCCCCCCACCGCGGCCTAACACCCTCTCTCACCCGCGGCGGCGGCGGCGGCGGAAAGCACCACCCGAGCCAGCATGGTCGGCGAGCAGCGGGCGCGGCGGGGGTCCTCGGCGTCCCGGTGACCTCCTGCGCGAGGCGGCTACGCTTCTCCGCGCCCGAGCAAGATGGCCGCCCGCGAGTCTCGCGAGAAGAGCGCGCGACCCTTCCCTGCCCTCCAACTTCCTCTCCAAGTCTCTTTTTTTTTCTCTCGCGAGAAGAGCGCGCGCCCCTTCCCTGCCCTCCAACTTCCTCTCCAAGTCTCTTTTTTTCTCGCGAGAAGAGGCGCGCCGCGTAGAGGTCGCGGAGGGCGGAGGCCGCCGGAAAGCGGCGGCGGCGGCGGCGGCAGGGAACCACCGTGGGGGCAATTCTCGCGAGATGTTGAGAGCGCCCGTCGCCGGGTCCAGAGGGGCGGAGGCCCAGGAGGCGGCGGCGGCGGCGGCGGCGGCGGGGGTGGGGTGGGGGAGGGGAGGGTACCACGTGGGGGGACTGGCGGAGCCGAGCCTCCCGCCGGCGGTGGCGGCGGCGGCGTCCAGTCAGTGTGTGGGTCTAGGCGGGCAGCGAAGCCGCGGAGATGAGGAAGGAGACCCCGCCCCCGCTGGTGCCCCCGGAGGATCGCGAGTGGAACCTTCCCCCCAATGCACCCGCCTGCATGGAGCGGCAGTTGGAGGCCGCGCGGTACCGGGCGGGTGAGCCGAGATCCCACCGCCCCCCCCCCCACCCCCATCCTCCTCCCTCCGGGCCTGGGGGCTCCCTCCCCTCCACCTCCACTTCGGGGCGACCCTGCCCGAGACTGTGCCTTCTGGCCTCCCCTCCACCCCCCACCTCCTGCCACCCGGATCCATCACCCCGTGCCCCGCGACCCTGAGCGCTCACATCGCCAGCCTCAGCCCCGCGTGGTTTTTGCTGCGCTGTCGCCATGGAGACGGAACCCTGACGTTCCCCCCCCCCGCCCGCCCCCCACACGCGCTGACAGCCTGTATGTACCTCTCTCTCTCTCCTCTCCCTTAGATGGGGCGCTCCTGCTCGGGGCCTCCAGCCTGAGTGGCCGCTGCTGGGCTGGCTCCCTCTGGCTCTTCAAGGACCCCCGCGCCGCGCCCAACGAAGGCTTCTGCTCCGCCGGGGTCCAGACGGAGGCCGGAGTCGCCGGCCTCACGTGGGTGGGGGACAGAGGGATCCTGGTGGCCTCCGACTCCGGTGAGTCACTCTTCTGTCCTCCAACCCCACAGGGTGCAGTGAAAGGCCCAAGGAGTATACAGGCCGCGGGGGTGGGGGGGGGGGGGGCGGGGGGGTGGGCCAGGTTCAACCTTTCAGGCCCCCACACTCAGTGCACTGGGGGGTAAGCTCGAGGGTGGTGTGGTCCCTAAGGGAGAACTCCTGTGCGGGTGGGAATACCTTTTTCCGAAAGTTCTAAATTGCCTGGTGGGAGTTTGTAGCAAAAAAAAACGTAGAACAAAATTAAGCAATGGGTTTGGAACCATTTTTTGCTCCCATGAAACCTTGTCCCATAACACACACACACACACACACACACACACACACACCCAATCCAGATCAAGGATAATCTTAATCTTAGAAAGCGTGTTGAAGCCAAGCTTTGAAGGATGGTGTGTCTCTTTCCCTATTTTCCCACTTTCTTCTGAAATGTCTCTATTCCGCTTTCGTTGTTTTGAACGTCAGACTCAGTAGTGGAGATTTTGTTATTTTTTTTAAAAAAAAAGATCAGAATTGGTGTGTTGGCAGGCATTCCATGAAATTGAAAATTGAGCCTCTGGCAGTTGAACTTGAACACTACATATATTCAAGACAACCTTTTGGGGCGTTTTCAGTACTTAACCAGTCACTTGTGCAAGCCATTGAGTCATTCAGCATGTTTTCAAAGGCTATGCGAGACATTTATTGAAACTGTTCAACAAAAATTTACACTAATACAAGAGAAAGATGCAAATTGACTGTACCTTTGGGATATCCACCAGCCAGTCAGGAGTGAGTATGCAAATTAACCCAACAAAGATGGTGGGTTAATTTGCATACACAGGCACCGATGCTTGCGTCATCACCATGGCAAGACGCAGGTGTTCTTCACTGCCCCGGCCTCTCTGGGCCTATGGGCAGCGTGGGAAGACTGAAAGACGGCTCTGGGCCGGAGCAAAGGCAGTGCCAGCAGCCAGGGGAAGGAAGGCCCATTCTTGCACGAATCTCGTGCCTCGGGCCTCTAGTTTATTATAATTGGGAAGCTTTAACCATACTGGACTGACTGTGTGTACATTGAAGATTGTCGAGATGTCATCCTTTTTCTCCTAGGGACTTATTTTCCAGTATTTTCTCACTGGAAGTGGGGTAATGGATTTTACCAGCTGGCTCATCTTTTCCTAGAAGCCTTCCCCACCTAATTGTCTGGACTGTTATTAGGAAAATAGTAATGCCAGCATAAAGGCAGAGGGCTTGGAAGTTAGCTAACCCCTCTACTATGAACTTTGCTTCTATAGGAATAACTTACTTTATTAGCTTAGTGACAATGGACTACTTGAATCCTAGAAGTGAATTACTGTGTTGGTCTCATTCAAGCTTGTTTTCTTCACCCTCCATCCTATCCCTAACAGGTGCTGTTGAATTGTGGGAGCTGGATGAAAATGAGACGCTCATTGTCAGCAAGTTCTGCAAGTATGAGCACGATGACATTGTGTGTACAGTCAGTGTCCTGCGCTCTGGCACACAAGCTGTGAGCGGTAGCAAAGACTTCTGGTGGGTCCTTGTTCTCAGCACTCCTGTCTCTAAGCCTCTAGTGCAGCGGTTCTCAACCTGTGGGTCAAACGACCCTTTCACAGGGGTTGCCTAAGACCATCGGAAAATGCGATTATTTACATCACGATGCATAACAGTAGCAAAATTTCATGGTTGGGGGTCACCACCACATGAGGAACTGTATACAAGGGTCGCGGCCTTAGGAAGGTTGAGAACCACTGCTCTAGTGGATGTCTTCACTGTTTGATTAGCCTTATCATATAACATTTTAGATATAAGATCCCAGTGACTAATTCTGGCATATCTATAAGGTTTCCCTGGAGATTTTACAATCCACTGAAGTATCTGCTTCCTTTTGCTTCTTAGCATCAAGGTCTGGGACCTCACTCAGCAGATGGTACTGAATTCATACCGAGGTGAGTGCCCACTCTTTTTATTCCAGTCCTGGCTTTAGCGGTTTGTTTGTTTGATTGATTGATTGATTGATTTTAGAGAGCAAGAGGGGGAGGGAGAGAGAGAAACATCAATGATGAGAGAGAATCATGGATCAGCTGCCCCCCGCACACCCCCTACTAGGGATGAGCACGCACCCTGGGCATGTGCCCTTGACCAGAATCAAACCCGGGACCCTTTAGTCCACAGGCCGACGCTCTATCCACTGAGCCAAACCAGCTAAGGCAGCCGATTTATTTTTATTTCATGTTTGGACTCTTTTTTTGAACTTGGCTTGGATGTTAGGGGGAGCAGTTTCTCGCTGTCCTGCCTGACTACTACAGGCAGCTACTCATTCACTGGAGGAAAGAGAACATTCAGGAAATCTCTTCTCTTAAAACTTAGTGACCAGAACTCCCATGAGGCATACTCTTCTAGGATGTTTCTATGAAATCTTTCACCGTTCCTCCTCAGCCCTAATTTCTCTCTCGTTGTCTTTGCTAATTAATCTTTCCCAAGCCTTTTTTCAGCTTGAGAACTCCATCAACATCCCCTCTGAGGGTTTGTTTCATTTAAAAATCTGTGAGATTTATTAAATTGCCTCATGAGCCTAGGCCTGCTTCTCCCCCTCCCTTCTGCCCCTGGGTAGGGTCTGGCTGCTGGATAGTCGTGGCTTCAGCTTTTCCACATTTCTCTCCTCCCTCCTATACAGCTCACTCCGGGCAGGTCACCTGCGTAGCTGCCTCTCCTCACCAGGATTCCGTGTTTCTGTCGTGCGGTGAGGTGAGATACACCCTCTCCTTCCCTTCCCACTCCCCAGCCGCACTCCAACCCCCAAGGCCAGAGTCTAGTGTGGAGACCGCCTGGCCCGCGGCTGCCGCTCTGGTTCCTGAAGCCCTTTTCCTCTTCCTCTACTTCTAGGACAGCAGAATTTTACTCTGGGATACCCGCTGTCCCAAGCCAGCGTCACAGATGGGTGAGCCTGAGGGAGCGGTGGGAGCGTGGGACCGGGACCCACGCACTACAGGCTTTTCTTGGCCAGAGCCAAAGGGAAAGGTGGCAATGCCAGCTGCCGTGACGTAACTTACATGACCACTCTCTTTGCCACTGAGGCTCTGCTGACCTCAAGGAGGGGCTGCTTCCTGGGTGGTGACTCATTTTCCATCTCCTGGGTGCGTCAACGAAGGGGCCAGAGTTGAACTCTTCATGCTTTATGCTTGAAACTTGCCTGTGACTTGTGTCCAGAAAGGGGCAGGAGGCTGGTGGGTAAATGGAAGTTATGAGGGTCGAGAATGAGGACCTGGCTGCCTTGGTGGCTTTGAGAATCGGAATAAAGAGTTCCTGGGAGTTAGACTGGCGTCACCTGAGAAGCATCTTCTCGGAGCGGGGCTGTGGGTCTCATACGGAACCCTCTTCTCTCCTTTGCAGGCTGCAGTGCCTCTGGCTACCTTCCTACCTCACTAGCTTGGCATCCTCAGCAGAGCCAAGTCTTTGTCTTGGGTAAGGGAGCACCTCAAACTGTGTGTTGACTCTAGGAAGGGGGAGGATGAAAGAGGGAGTGCCAACTCCGTAATGCACAAGGCTCTGGCTGCTCTGCCTAGCACACCTGGCCGCCACGTGAATGATGCTGACGGGGCGGAGAGGGGGAGGAGCCTAACGTGGTTTTAGTTCAGCTTTGGACCACATGCTGATTTCCTAGTAGATGTGAGTCCTGGTTGTTTGTTCTGGCTCTTGTGTCCTGGGTATGACTAGCCGTCAGCGGGGACCGTAACACAGCAGGTCCTTGAGTAATGTCCCTTCATTCAACATCGTTTCATAGATGACGAGATGCCACGGGAACTTAGATCTTGTTTATATCAATGAGCTATGCAAATCGGTTTCATGATATGTTGTCTCACTTAGAATCACCATCCATGGGTGATGTTAAGTGAAGACTTACTGTAAGGGGAATGTCGTTCTGTGCAAGGGGCGTGCTCTCATGGTGACAGGGTTTGCGGTTGAACTGATAACTCCGTCATCCGTTAATTTAATTTTCACAACCGCCTAATGGCTACTTATTCCCACTTAACAAAGGAGAAAACTGATCCTCAGAGTGGTTAACTTGTCCAGCATCGCGGGACTGGCATTCAAAGCCAGGTCTGGCCGAATCCCAGCGCCCGCACTCCTCACCACTGCGCTGCGCTCTTGCTTTTCTGCAGGTGATGAGAACGGCACTGTCTCCCTGGTGGACACCAAGAGTGCAAGCTGTGTGCTCAGCTCAGCTGTGCACTCCCAGTGTGTCACAGGGCTGGTGTTTGCCCCTCACAGGTACTGTCCTTTGTCACCGAGCCTGCCAGGGATACCTGGGCACAGCGAAGGGACTTGCTTATGTCAGCCCAGCATAGGAAGTTCCTTAAAGCAGACCCGGCTCTGCTGAGGTTTCAGAATGTCCACCGTCTCTTAAGACGGGTCCATTTTTGGGTTGTGCCGTGCCTGTCTGCAACTGGCTAGCATCCAGCTCAGCACCCAGTGTCATGAAGAGTGCAGGCTTCCGGGACAGTGTGGTTGAGAAGCCTGTGTTTCCGGGTTATTGCTGGAGCTGCAGGGAGGGAGCAGATGGGTGGTTAGTTGCCAGGACGATTGTCAACCCTGGATTTTTTCCATTTCCCTCATCTTTCCTTGGAACTTTTTTTTTTTTTAATATATTTTATTGATTTTTAACAGCAAGGAAGGGAGAGGAATAGAGAGTTAGAAACATCGATGAGAGAGAAACATTGATCAGCTGCCTCCTGCATGCCCCCTACTGGGGATGTATCCGCAACCAAGGTACATGCCCTTGACCGGAATCGAACCTGGGACCTTTCAGTCCGCAGGCTGACTCTCTATCCACTGAGCCAAACCGGTTTTGGCTTTCCTTGGAACTTTTAATTGTCGACTTGAGTGGTAGCCAGATTTAACCCAACATGGGGATGAGGCCCCTTCTCCGTCACTTTAAAGTGGGGGCGGGGGGAGCTGGCCCATTGGGGCTTGTCTTGGGACCCATGGGCTTCCCTTCCCCTCGCTCTTCTAGTGCCCCCCTGCTGGCCTCTGTCAGTGAGGACTGCTCCCTGGCTGTGCTGGACTCGGGCCTGTCCGACGTGTGAGTGCCAGGGGGGCTCTGGGAGGGGGGAGCGGGGAGCGGAGCCGCGGTGCCAGGTCCTCTCCTTTTCTGGAAAGTGCATTGTCTCTCTCAAGGGGACCAGGTGGGGGAAGCGGTGGGGTGTTGATCCTCTCCTTCCTGGGGCTGCTTCACCGCCCGCTCTGTCCCTGGGAGAGGGTGTGGTGGCGGGCAGCATTTCTGAGACTGGCGTGCCATCTCCCAGGGGCAGCCTGCCCTCTGCACACAAAGAATCGCTTAGTGAACTGGAGCCCGTTGCCAGGTGAAGAGCACCAGACAGAAGGTCTGTTTGTCTTCCTTCTTGGCCGTGACTTGCAGCCTGAGCTTGGCCCCTGTCCCTGCTCTTGCTCTCGCCACTGTTTCTTCGACTGTGGAAATAAGGTTCAGTGAGGTCCTCTGGGGTATGGTACCCATGACGAAGTGTGTGTAATACATCCCAGCAATGTGCCTGGATATGGGGGTGCTTTCCTCCCATCCCTGCCACGCTCACACTTTCCTCTCCCCTTCCAGGTTCAGAAGCCGCGCCCACAGAGACTTTGTGAGGGACGCTACTTGGTCTCCACTCAATCCCGCCCTCCTCACCACCGTGGGCTGGGACCACCAGGTCATCCACCACCTGCTGCCCACAGAACCTCTCCCAGCCCCTGGACCCAACAGTGTTGCCAAGTAGACGGGGTTTAAGGCCAAAAGCAAATCCCCCCAGGAGTAGGCTCGCCCTTTGCCCTCTCAGTCTGAGAGACCACACAGGAGCCTTTTCAATTTCAGGTCAGCTGATACCCCAGACCTGGGCAGTCCCGAGGCATGTCTCTCAGCCTGGGGTGGCTGATTCTGGGATCCCGTAGTCATAGGGGAGAAAAACTATCTGGGAAATGGATAGCTATGCGTGTCTGAGTATGTGTGTGTGTGTAGTTTTTTTAGTCGGGAGAGGGAGAAGGATAAAAAGTCCATCCCATGTCGTTCCGAAGCCCACTGTCTCCGTCTCCTAAAAAAGGGTTCATGAGGCTTTCATGCTTCCCATGGAGTTGTGCAGGTGGAATCAGCTGTGGGCATTCCTGGATTCTAGAAGCAGCTCATATACTCCTCAGAGAGGTGGGAGCAGCTGAATTTTTTTATAGAACTTAATTCACTTTGAACATGGGCAGTGCTTCCATTCACAGAAATCCAGGCCCGCTCCGCTGGAGGAAGAGCCGGGCCACCGGCCTCAGTTTTGCACATCTTGCCATTAAACGAGTTCGATATCCATTTTCTGGCCGAATAAAGTTTGGTGCCTCCCACCTCCCGTAGAGTTGTGTATGTGAGAGAGGAGGGGTTTCCTCTCATAGAGGCCAGAGATGGGGCTGGTGGAGAGCGTAAGGGCATTTCAGTTAAGTTAAAAACTGACATCCAGGCTTGCAGAGAAATGGCCGCCACCTTTCTTATCTGAAGAGAGCCTGAGGCCTGACCGCTCCTGCCTCGGGGCCCTGTCTGTGGATCCTGGCTGATGAAATAAAACGTTTAGATTTACGGGCCTGTCTTTCCAACGCGCCGTATGTGCAGCTACACATGGTTCACTTCTCAAGGTATCAGGCCTGCACCCCCAGAGCAGCTAGACATTTGGTGACTGGGTTTGGACTGGCTGCTACTGACAGGTAGAAGTCATGGATCAGTTACTGAGCGTATTGGAATGAAATATAATCCATCATGCACTTTTGTACTTGCAAGTTCAGCGTAGCTGAAGTCGCACGGAACTGGGGCAGTTTGAAGGAACATGGACACACTTTTATAAGTAAGGATTCTGGTCGGGCATGCCCTTTGGGAGGCACCAGGTGGTCAGCATTAGAACTTTAGTTTCAAAGTGAATTTTCCCATTTCTGTAGAAAACCCGTTACCTGGGATTTGAATGTAGTACTGACCTCTACTACTTTATTAAAATAGTCTTTTTTTTAAAAAAAAAAAAACTGCTTCAATTTTTTAATAATTATATAGGAAATGGTGTTTTGGGGGTATTACACATTTTCTAGTACACATTAAAATAAACATTAAAATTTTTAAAACCTCATCTACAACCAAAATCATATTACATTAAATGTTGGAAAATAGTGCTCTAGTCTATTTCATTCACTTAAAGGAGGTGATAAGGCTCTTAGACGTTTACACTGATTTGTAGCCAGCACTCTTGAGCTATACCAATCAACCAACTGATTTTGTTCAAGTCATATTTCAATTCTTTCGTGACAACTCGTGAAAGGTTTGGTCAAATGCTTTGTTAAAACCAAACCACTTCATGTCTGTGGTCTTCATCTAGCAGGGTTTGCACTGGTGTAAGCATTTTTTCAGTAAGTCCCCTTTAAGATCTGTAAATGTCTTCTCATTTCGTGAGAACGGGCTAAGCCCAGCAAGGATGTTTTTTAGATATATCCTGGTGGGTGTGTAAAGATGAAAAACAATGGTTGTATTCTCTGACAAGAAGAACCAGGAGAAAGATTGAGAACAAACAGCGACATGCTATACTGATTTTCAGCATAACCCGGTCAGCCTCTTACTATTATTCATCATCTGTACACCCAGGGCATAGTCACCAACTCCTTGGCACGGTCATCCCTGAATGAAGCAGAGGTCACTCCTGGGCACCCATTGTTGAATCTTGGTGTTTTCTCAGCATTATCAGCCCCTTCTGGAGGTGTGAGATGGTGAGGTCTGATTTCCAGCCTTGCCCACTGCAACAGAATAGGAACCCAGAGGACTGACCCTGGTGCAGGTGGATGAGGTTCAGATGGGCAAACGTGGCTCTGTGGTGGGTACAGCATTAATAGCCAGTGCCCTGGCAGGAGTCTGGGTAGAAGGGCATAAACCGAGTGTGACATCTCAGTGATGTGGAACCTGGGACTGTGGGGGTTGCGGGGTGGTGGTGAGGGGAGGCTCAGAAGAAGAGAGGGGCAGGCCTTCTATATTAAGGGGGTCTTCAAAGACAGCCAATAGGACCCCAGAAGCCTGGCAAGACTGATCAGGACCCAGAGCCTCAGAAATGACTGAAGTGCCCACAGCATACAGAACAGGAAGAGAAATCCAGGCAGAGACCTAGTAACAACGAGGGTACGTGAGCTAGAAACCGCAACAGCTCAGAGCAAGGGCCCTGGAGCTACAAGCCACACCAGGGGCACCTAACCAACATCGGCACAGGTTGTTGCCAAGCCTGATCCACCTCTGCTCTCAGAGGCTTAATTATCCCCAGACTTAGGTGAGCAGTAGCCTTAGGCAGTGGTCGGCATCCACCTGCACCAGGGTCAGTCCTCGGCTCTGTTGACTAATGAGTTTGCCGACCACAGGACTAGACTAAATAGTGCCGTGTAGTTGGAAGCTGTGAGGATTAGGCAATTGTGGCATATTGTGTGCAAAGAGGTAAAGGGGAGGATATGACAGTGGTCGGCAAACTCATCAGTCAACAGAGAGGCAAACTGCGGCTCACGAGCCACGGTTTGCCGACCACTGGCCTGAGGAATGGAGGGTGGGATGAGTGCGCAGGTGGGACTCCGGTGATGGTGGCAAGCAGGGATTCATCTCAAGGCAACAAAAGGAATGTTTTCCCCATTGCACCACCCAAGAAAGATGAGAGACACAAACTTCTGCAAGAGAGCGCGCGCGCACACACACACACACACACACACACACACACACACACACTTCTCCAAGAGAAAGACACACTACCCTGTTTCCCCGAAAGTAAGACATCCCCTGAAAATAAGACCTACTTCCAGTTTTGCCTCTCGCTGTCATAGAAGGCACCCCCCCGAAAATAAGACCTCCCTGATCATAAGGCCTCCTCCGAACATAAGGCCCCCGAAGTTACCGACAGGCATCTGACTCCTGATGTAAAGAGACCTCGCCCGGCCTGAACAGCTCCGGCTGCGCTGCGGCCCATCAGGGAGCCGGTTTGTGATGACAGCGACTACTGTACCGTACACAGGTCATACATTTCCTTTTTTTTTTTTTTTTTCAACAATAAATGTGTACCATATTCTCCTTCATGGAAAAATAAGACACCCCCTGAAAATAAGACCTACTGCCTCTTTAGGAGCCAAAATTAATAGAAGACACTGTCTTATTTTCGGGGAAACAGGGTAGTTCTCAGAATGTTCACTAGACTAGAAGCCCTTTAAGAGCAGAACCCGTGGTATTAGGTCACTTGCATGAAATACTCTCGGAGCGCCTCGTAGGGCCTGGCACACCCTCCAGGAATATTTGTTGAACGAAGAGAGACACGGTCTGTCTTAGACGGGCACCCCATGAGGCTCTCCCGGAGTTCCGGTGAGACTTCCTCACCCTAAACATCCTATGCCCCGGATGTATTTTCGTTGTTACAAATTGAACATAATTAAAGCATAGGGATTAATCACAAAAACAATATGTAATTATATATTGTGAAATATTTATTTCTAATGACAAATAAATGAAATTTTGTCTTGAATTGTGGTGTAGCATGGGTAACAGTCTTCCTATGACAACAGTAAACCACATGGCTACACTTTGCTACACCGAGGGGCGGTGTGTTGGTTCCTAAGACCATGGGAAATAGGTGTTTTCTGATGGTCTTAGGCGACCCCTGTGAAAGGGTTGTTCGACCCCAAAGGGGTCTCGACCCACAGGTTGAGAACCGCTGTTCTAATGGGTGACACCGAGATTCAAACGTTGGTCTGCCCTAGTGGCCGGCTGGGACCTTCAAACGTTGCCTGCTTTGCTTCCTCATGGCAATCTTCCAGCAACCGGATTACTGCTCCCAGGGGTGTTTCTCCCGCACCCCCTGTCCCTGGGGCTGAGTACCAGGAAGAGAGGCCGAGCAGCCGTGCCCTCCCCCTGGCCCCCAGTGTCACCCCCTCCCTGTCACGCTCTGATGGAGCTTGGCTGTGTGGGCTCCGCGAGCTGCAGAGGGAGGACGGGCGTGCTGGGGTCGCCGTGACTCCGGGCAGCGGCCCATCCATTCATCGCTGTCCCTGTTCCTGTGGGAGCCCCTGGCCTGGCCCCTGTCCCACGGCTGGTCCCGGGAAGCTCCTATAAAGGGGCCGGAGCTCGAGCCTCGCCACTCCAGGACGGCGGACATGGGGGCACTGCTGCTGTGGGTCGGTGAGTGTGGCGCTGGGCCGGGAGGTGCCAGGCTTCGCCAGCCTGTCTTCCTCCCCCCTGGGGCCAGGAGGCGGCCTGGGCGTCCGGAGGCCTGGATTAGAGAGAGGTGGACGGGACGCAGGGACATCAGAGCATCGGGGAGGAGGGACAAGGGAGTGGTGGTCGAAGCTGGCTGCATGGTAGACACTTTGAAGTCTGGTTTCCGCCTCGGACCGGTGAAGGCAGGATCTTGGTAGGGAGGAGCCGGATGGCACTGGCCTGGAGTTCCCCTCCACCCCCCGGGGCTCCTGAAAGTCCTGGTGGTCCCCGGGCCCGGCCTGTGTGCAGCTACGGGCTGTTCCCCAGAATGAGGAGCGTGGTAGGCCTGGCCCCGCTCACTCAGCGTAGAGACCAGAAACAGATAAATGAGCAGTGACCCTGTTTCCCCGAAAATAAGACAGTGTCTTCTATTAAGTTTTGCTCCCAGAGAGGCGCGAGGTCTTATTTTCAGGGGAGGTCTTATTTTCCCATGAAGAAGAAGATGGTACACATTTATTGTTAAATAAAACAAAACAAAAAAAAAGGAAACGTATGACCTGTCTACGGGACGGTAGTCGTTGTCATCACCAACCAGCTCCCTGATGGGCCGCAGCGCAGCTGGAGCTGCTCAGGCAGGGCGAGGTCTCTTTACATCAGGAGTCAGACGCCTGATGGTAGCTTCGGGGGCCTTCTATTCCGGGGAGGCCTGATGTTCAGGGGAGGCCTGATGATCGGGGAGGTCTTATGTTTGGGGGGATGCCTTCTATGACAGCGAGAGGCAAAACCGGGAGTAGGTCTTATTTTCGGGGGGGGTGTCTTACTTTCGGGGAAACACGTTATGGTGCCGGGCCACGGTTGCTCTGGAGGGCTGGAGGTGCTGGGGTGTGTCACCCGCTCTGGGCTCTGAGCTCTGGGCGGGCACTGACTGTGTGCCCCCCCTTCCTCTGTCTGCTGCAGGGCTGGCTCTCGCACTGAGACTCCAGGATGGTAAGGAGACGGAGCCCCCCCACTCTGCAGCCAGGTCGATTCCCTGGCTGAGTCGTGCTCCCCGTTGCATCCCCCGGGTCCTCCTCACCCTGCCCCGGTCCCGTGTCAGGGTCACTGACCCAGCCCAGTTCAGCAGGGGATTCTGTCACTGTCTGTGTGCTGGGACCCAGACCCGAACACCGGCTCTGACCAGCGTTTCCCAGGCCATTCTTTTCCTTCTGGGACCTCAGCAGTGTGTGGGGGGGCCTCCGTGTAGCTTTGGGGTGATGTCTGTGTGTGTGAATGGGGGTGGGGGAGGTGGCAGTGGCCTGGACTCTCGGGCTGTGTCCACGATGCTCCGGGGAAGCCGAGCCCCCTCCCCTCCCTCGGTCTCTGTCCACTGATGTCTGCTCTCCCTCGCCAGGCGCTGCCCACAAGCTGGTGTGCTATTTCACCAACTGGGCGCACAGTCGACCTGTCCCTGCCGCCGTCTCGCCCAGTGACCTGGACCCTTTCCTCTGCACCCACCTGGTATTTGCCTTTGCCTCGATGAACGCCCATCAGATAGTGGCTAAGGACCTCCAGGATGAGAAGATCCTCTACCCGGCGTTCAACAAGCTCAAGGAGAGGTGTGTTCAGACGGGGCGTGGCGAGCCTACTGTCAGAGTTTACAGATGGAAGATAATTAAGACCCCCATATCCCCCCCTTTTTTTTTGTTAATCCTCACCCAAGGATATTTTTCCATTGATTTTTTAAAATATATTTTATTGATTTCCCACAGAGAGGAAGGGAGAGGGATAGAGAGCTAGAAACATCAATGAGAGAGACATCGATCAGCTGCCTCCTGCACGCCCGCTACTAGGGATGTGCCCGCAACCAAGGTACATGCCCTTGACCGGAATGGAACCCGGGACCCTTCAGTCCGCTGGCAGATGCTCTATCCACTGAGTCAAACGGGTTTCGGCTCCATTGAATTTTTTTGAGAGAATAGAAGGGAGTGAGGGGGGATGAAGGGGAGAGAGAGAGAGAGAGAGAAACATCGATATGAGAGAGACACATTGATTGGTTGCCTCCCGCATGGGCCCCAGCCGGGGCCAGGGGTGGAACCTGTAAACCAGGACTCTTCAGTGAATGGGCTGATGCTCTAACCACTGAGCAGGGCGAGAATTAAGCCTGTTGTTGTTTTGTTTTTTTAAAATATATTTTATTCATTTTTTACAGAGAGGAAGGGAGAGGGATAGTTAGAAACATCGATGAGAGAGAGACATCGATCAGCTGCCTCTTGCACACCCCCTACTGGGGATGTGCCCGCAACCAAGGTACATGCTCTAGACCGGAATCGAGCCTGGGACTTTTTAGTCCGT
This sequence comes from Lasiurus cinereus, assembly GCA_011751065.1. Classification (NCBI taxonomy): domain Eukaryota; kingdom Metazoa; phylum Chordata; class Mammalia; order Chiroptera; family Vespertilionidae; genus Lasiurus; species Lasiurus cinereus. The sequence goes on from JAAGEH010000027.1 coordinate 5,523,738, forward strand.
AGACCGATGCTCTATCCACTGAGCCAAACCGGTTTCGGCAAGCCTGTTGTTCTTTTCGCCGTTCCTCCATCTTCTGGTCTGAGCCTCCCCTCCAGCAGGACTCCAGAAGGTCCCCAAAAGGGGACTCCCCCTGAGAAACGCCCTGAGCTTCTTTGCGGTGGCTGTTGCCTCAGCCTGAAAGTCCTTCTTGCTCTTCTCGGCCTGGCTACCCCAACTCTCCCTTTAAGGCAATGGTTCTCAACCTGTGGGTCGCGACCCCTTTGGGGGTCGAACAACCCTCCCACAGGGGTCGCCTAAGACATCCTATATATATATTTTACATTACAATTCATAACAGTAGCAAATTTACATGAAGTAGCAACGAAAATAATCTTATAGTTAGGGGTCACCACACCATGAGGAGCTGTATGAAAGGGTCGTGGCATGAGGAAGGTTGAGAACCACTGCTTTAAGGCCCGTGGGGAGGGTTCCGGGCATGTATCCCTTTAAAATGCTTCATCCCAAATGCTTCACCTCTCACCTGCAACCCCCAAGCTGTGAACCCCCAAGGAGCTTCCTGGAGAGGGATGCCTGTGGGTGGATTCCCCCCCTCTCTTCTCCCCTGTTCCCCTTTCCTGTGATCTGCTCTGCCCCTTCCCTCCTCCTACCCTTTCTCTTTCCCTCCCTCCCACCCCTACTTCCCATGGTCCCTCCAATGAATGCAGCTGCCCACTGACTTCTCCCCCCGTCGTAGGAACCCGGAGCTGAAAACTCTGCTGTCCATTGGGGGCTGGAACTTCGGCACATCGCGGTGAGACTTTGCCGTCCCCATATTCTCTCCTGGCGGGGGGGACGGCAGGTGGGAGGATGGAGCAGGCCGGTAGGAGCCGGGACAGGTGGGGAAGCCAGAGGAGCTCATGCAGACACTGCCCCCCCAGGCCCTGATCTGGCCCTGGACTCAGGGGCCCCCTGACCTCTCTGGGTGAGTGAGAGACTCAGGGAAGCTTTCGAAGGTGATGGGAAAGGGGGTGGGGGAGATTGGGGTCCTCACCATCGTCCCCCAACCTTTCAGAAGAGGCAGGATTTTTTGTCTCAGACAGGGGAGAAGTCTTGTTTTGGGCAAGAGGAAGACACCCCAACCCTCACAGGGCCTGAGGTTCTTCACTTTATAAAATGGATACTTACAAATATCCACCTCTAGGGGTGTGGGAAGGAAGTAGCGTCAATGAAATGCCACACAGAGGGGCTTGGCTCATGTTGGCAGCTCTGCGGGGCCCCTCACCCTCCATGAGGCAGCGTGCAGGTGAAAAACTGCCTTCGTGTTCCCTGAAGGAGCATGTCCCCAATTCCATGGCTGAGGCCGGTGATAGAGGCCACCCTGCCTCCTCGCCTGGGAGGAAGGAACCGCAGGAGAGGGCATCCTGGCCGCTGGGAGGGCGAGGATGCACCTGTGCGGACAGTGGAGGGAGGACTGGGGATGTTGGGTGAGAACTGGCCCCGCCCACCCAGTGGCCACGCCTCTCAATATGTGGCCACGCCTCCCATCTGTGGCCACGCCTTCCCCTCAGTGGCCACTCCTCTTCCTCTGTGGCCACGCCTCCCCCAATGGCCACGCCTCCCCCTCTGTGGCCAGGTTCTGAGCATTAGCCATGGCAGATGCTGGACTGGGAGCTTACACACACGAGACCACAGAGTGGTTGTATGCATTCCACATGTGCAGAGAAGAGAGCAGGAGTGGGAGGTGTTAAGGAACCTGCCATATTTCATGGAGTTGTCCCCCAGTAACCCCCCGGCTAGGAGGTGGCCTGCCTCACCCTGAAATCTGGCTGTGTCAGTCAGTGTACACAGAACTAGCCCAGAATTGCTTGAAGTTCAACTCCCATAGATTAGTTTTCCCACAATAAAGAAAAAAAAATAGAAAAGCATCAAACAGCCAATGAACAAAAGAGCCAAGTGGCTAGACGCCCTCTCAGAGCCTGGGCCTCTGGTACCACGTTTTGCAGCCCAGGCCCCCAGCAGCTCCGAGATCTCTGTGGGCATGCTGTTCCTGGGCTGGGGTTCCCTCCTTCAGTCAGGTCAGGGGGAGAATGTCCACGCTAGGACGGGTGCTGGGGATTGAGGAGATCCCCAGGAGAGCTCAGCAGGGGTAGGGTGCCTGGCCTGTGGGCACCGCGTTTCCTGCAGCCGTTGATACCAGGCCGGCGCTGGTTTGGTGTCTGCCTGAATCCCCATTCCTGGGAAGGAATTTGAAGACGGTTTGAGATTTACAAAGACCTGCCTTCCTCTCCTCCAGCCACATTCCTGCGCCCTTCAAGGGGAGAAGGACCCAGGGATCTTGCAGGAGGTCGTGGTTCCACAGAGAGAGCTCCTTGCCCCCCTCTCCCCCATCTGCCTGCAGGTTCACCGCTATGCTGTCCACATCCGCCACCCGGGAAAAGTTCATCACTTCAGCTATCTCCTTCCTGAGGACACACCACTTCGACGGTCTGGACCTCTGCTTCCTGTACCCCGGGCTGAGAGGCAGCCCCGAGTATGACCGGTGGAATTTCCTCTTCCTGATTCAAGTAAGGCCCGGCTGGCAGCTCCCGCCGAGTCTGGAAACCATTCTACTTTGATCAGAGGTGGGCTCGTGGCATAGGAGGAGCCGGAGGCCAAGGGCGAGGGCAGGAGAGCCGGAAGGGAATGTTCCTTTGCTGCCACCACCCTAGAGGTGTGGGACCAAAGAGCTGCGGGGCAGGTGTCCTTGGGTGGCTTTGCTCTGTCGTAGCCAGCGCTTACCCCCGGCCTCCCGCCCAGGTGGTGCCCCCTCTGGGCAGCTTTCTGGACTCCTGCAGGTAGGCGGTCCAACCCCTGGCTCTGGAGCTCACCACTCTCTATGCCAGTGGTTCTTAATCTTCCTAATGCCGTGACCCTTTAATACAGTTCCTCATGTTATGGTGAACTCCAACCATAAAATCATTTTTTAAATATATTTTATTGATTTTTTACAGAGAGAAAGGGAGAGGGATAGAGAGTTAGAAACATCGATGATAGAAACACAACCATCAGCTGCCTCCTGCACACCCCCTACTGGAGATGTGCCCACAACCAAGATACATGCCCTTGACTGGAATCGAACCTGGGATCTTTCAGTCCGCAGGCCGACGCTCTATCCACTGAGCCAAACCGGTTTCGGCCATAAAATTATTTTCATTGCTACTTCATAACTATAATTTTGCTACTGTTATGAATCGTCATGTAAATATGTTTTCTGATGGTCTTAGGCTCTACAGCAGCCTAAGGTTGAGAACCACAGGTTGAGAACCGCTAGCAGCGTCACCTAAGACCATTAAATTACGATTCGTAAGTGTAGCAAAATGACAGTTATGAAGCAGCAACGAAAATAATTTAATGGTTGGGGGTCACCACAATGTGAGGAACTGTATTAAAGGGCTGTGGCATGAGGAAGGTTGAGAACCACTGCTCTATGCAATCACTTACCTCTCTAAAGGACCTGTGGACATTGCCAAAACCGGTTTGGCCCAGTGGATAGAGCGTTGGCCTGCGGACTGAAAGGTCCCGGGTTCGATTCCGACCAAGGGCATGTACCTTGGTTGTGGGCACATTCCCAGTAGGGGGCTTGCAGGAGGCAGCTGATTGATGTCTCTCTCTCATCGATGTTTCTGGCTCTCTATCCCATTCCCTTCCTCTCTGTGAAAAATCAATAAAATATTTTAAAAAATAAAGGATCTGTGGACAGGGCCTGTGGCAACTCACCTTGATGCTTCGAGAGCCTGGTCAAGGCTGTCTATACAGGCTCCTGGGTGGCGTCCTCTTTCCCTGACTCGTTTGCCTGGTTCTCTGCGTCTCCCGCTCTCACCTCCCAGGAGCTGTTGCTCGCCTTCCAGAAGGAGGCCCAGCTCACCATGTGTCCACGGCTGCTGCTCTCGGCAGCCGTCTCTGGGGACCCGCAGATCATCCAAACGGCTTATGATGTGCCCAGGCTAGGAAGGTGAGTGGGTGCAGCACATTGAAGGGCAGGAGGCTCTGGGTAGGGACAAGGATGGGCTCCATTAGCCCCGGCTTTCTTTAGGGGTCAGAGTGAGGTGATGTGGTACCAGCCCCCACATCATCATGGGGAGCGTCTCTGTGTAGCCCCTTGCTAGGTCTCTCGGGAGAGCGTCCCATGAACCCGGCCTCTGCTGCCCCAGAGGACAGCTGTGGACGCTGGCCGTTTGGCAGATGGCTGGCAGTGAGAGGCAGCTGAGTGCCAACCACTGACACAGAACCAAGACTGCGCAGGCCCGCTCGGGCCCAGTTTGCAGAGAGGCTTCCACAGCCAGGCAAAGAATAGCTTGTAACTCCTTCCGAACGGGCTAGCTCTGGACTAATTTGCTCAGATGTCGAGACTCGAGCATTTACAGCAGGCAAACGGAGGCAGGTGCAGAACAGAGAGAGGCTGGGGTGGGTGCTTCTGTAAGTGGTGACACCAGGGAGTGTGGTTTCAGTGTGAGCGGAAGGGTGGGAGACCCAGGGGGCACGGAGTGTGTTAGTCTTGTGGCCAGGCAGAGCTGAGAGGTCCAGCTGGGTGACCTTGGGCAAACTGGTAAATCCACCCAAGTCTCAGTTTCTCCAGCTTTCAGTCGGAGACAGTCCCGGTACTTGGAGTACTGGCCGATGAAAATGAAATGAGATAAGCCATGTAAACCCTCCCCTGCAGGCCTGCTTCTCCTCAACTGCCCTCCCCTGCAGGCCTGGTCACCTCCAACTGCCCTCCCCTACAGGCCTGGTCACACCCAACTACCCTCCCCTGCAGGCCTGGTCAGCCCCAACTGCTCTCCCCTGCAGGCCTGGTCACCCCCAACTGCCCTCCCCTGCAGGCCTGGTCACCTCCAACTGCCCTCCCCTGCAGGCCTGGTCACCTCCAACTGCCCTCCCCTGCAGGCCTGGTCACCCCTTACACAAGCGACCTGGTAAGGGCTCAGTTACACTTGGCCACTAGGACCACTTTTCGGATGAGGGGGGTTTCAACATCCTGTGAATTGCAGACGAACAGAAGCTCTCTCTTACTGCTGGGGGCAGTCCTGCTTTCCTCACGTCAGTTTCTGCAGACCTGTTAGTACATGCGTTAGGCCTGACTGCCTTTGTTTTCTTGTCTGAGTCCTGCCTGTTCCCATGGATACGCTCAGGATGGCATCGGTCCCCAGGCACAGTGGTCCCTACCTAGTAGTTTGTTCTAGTGGCAGTATCTTAAGTGGCTGGCCCAGTACGGGCAGGCCCATCAGGCAGAAATAGCAGGGACGCTTGGATGGCCAACGCACTAGTGAGCTAGTGAGCTAGTTAGCTAGTTAACACAGTGATGATCTGACTTAAACACCTAGTTAGCTAGCTCAAACCGAAGACACCTTTCCTCCTCCTGCCCATGATAGGCTCCTGGATTTCATCAATGTCTTGACGTTCGACGTACATGGGAGCTGGGAAGACTTCACAGGGCACAACAGCCCCCTGCTCTCTCAGCAAGGAGACCCCAAATCTGTGGTAAGAGAAGGGAAGGTCTCAGAGGCAGCCAGAAGACCTCTGCCCCGGAGCTCGGACCATAGTAACAGGAGGGTTTGTGATTTCCCACGTGCAGGCGTACGCCATGGATTACTGGCGGAAGCTGGGGGCCCCCTCTGAGAAGCTTCTGGTGGGGTTCCCCACCTACGGACGGACGTTTCACCTCCTCAAGGACTCTGAGCATTGGCTGCAGGCAGAGGCTGTGGGACCCGCGTCTCCAGGGAAGTACACCAGGCAGCCCGGCTTTTTGGCTTACTTCGAGGTGACAGGAAAGGGGCCTCAGTCTGTTAGTTAAGGCTCCCCCACCTGCAGTGGGGGCAAGATCGAGGTCAAGGGACACAGGAAGGGTGAGGGCCACAGACTGCTCAAGAGGCAGTTTACTGGGGCAGGGGAAAGCCACTCTCTGGGATCATTTCTTTTCTTTTTTTTTTCAAGGAAGTTATTTGAGTCCTTTGTAAGGGGTAAGGTGCTAGGTGGAATCTGAATAATGGGGGGCAGAAATGTCCCTCTTTAAAAAGAATCTGAAATGTCATACATGCCAATCCTGGCAGATTTGCTCCTTTCTCCAGGGAGCGAAGAAGTGCTGGATTGAGCATCAGTATGTCCCTTATGCCTACAAGGGGGAGGAGTGGGTCGGCTATGATGACGTCATCAGCTTCAGACACAAGGTGAGGCCTTAGTTTTTTCTTTCTTTTTATATATTTTATTGATTTTTTTTTACAGGAAGGAAGGGAGAGGGATAGAGAGTCAGAAACATCGATGAGAGAGAAACATCGATCAGCTGCCTCCTGCACACCCCCTACTGGGGATGTGCCCACAACTAAGGTACATGCCCTTAACCGGAATCGAACCTGGGACCTTTCAGTCTGCAGGCCGACGCTCTATCCACTGAGCCAAACCGGTTTTGGCGCCTTAGTTTTTTCTTGATCCAGTATATAGTTTCCCCCTGGCTGCCACAAGGTCCTTGCCTGTGCTATGTGTGTGTGTGTGTATGTGTGTTTGTGTGTGTATGTGTGTATGTGCGTGTGCACGCATCTGCGTGCACTGGGTGGAGGATAAAAATGCTAGGGTAACGATTGTAGGTGAGTTTTAGCAATACCTGAACTAAATGGGGTTCCCTAATTCCATCCAACCCAACCCTCTTATTTTGAAGAGAAGAAATCTCAGTTTCTCAAGATCCCATAGTTAATAAATAGCAGAGGCTATCCTCCTACCCATCCTGCTGTATTGCCTCCCGAGAGTCCATCTTCTGCTTTTTTTGCCATCGTGCTCAATCTGGAGGGCGGCCAGTATAGCGGGTTGACTGACTGCTCCTTTGCAGGCATTGTTCATAAAGAAAGAGCACTATGGGGGCGCCGCGGTATGGACATTGGACCTAGACGACGTCAAGGGCACTTTCTGTGGCACTGGCCCTTTCCCCCTTGTCTCTGTGTTAAAGAACCTTCTGTTGCAGGCTGGTAAGTAGCTATGTCCTGGAAACTGGGGTCGGAGGTTGTCTAAGCAGGCACTGGGTGGGTCCCTTCTGTGAGATCTAAAGCAGTGGTTCTCAACCTGTGGGTCTCGACCCCTTTCACAGGGGTTGCCTAAGACCATCGGAAAACACAGGTATTTACATTATAATTCATAACAATAGCAAAATTACAGTTATAAAGTATGGTTGGGGTCACCACAACATGAGGAGCTGTATTAAAGGGTCGCGGCATTAGAAAGGTTGAGAACCACTGATCTAAAGGCTTTGGTGGGGCAACATGATATTGAGAAAGGAGAACGAGCTTTGATTATTCTGAGGCCAATCTGTTTTCTAATCTTGGTTGGGATATGTGCTCCACTTGACCACGCTGAGCTTGGTCTCTGTATCTGTCAGATGGGAATCACCGTTATACTCCTAACATTATTATAAGACCTGGATGAGATATGGAATGAAATCCGTGCTGGCTCATAGTTAGCACTCAGTATATGTTAGTTTATTTCTCTATTTGTTTCTATCTCCTGTTTTCATGGCCAAGAGCCAGAAAAGGAAATTAATTTCTTTAGCTATCTCTTTGATGGTAGAGCCCTCCCTGGCAGTGAGGAGATGGCCTGGCTGATGGTTGATTGTCCTCATTTTATGGATAAGGAGCTTAGGGCTCAAAAAGGTACCACAGCTATTCAGGAGTGCAGATGAAACTCCAACCTGATTCTTTATGATATATTATTCAGAACAACTTTTCTGTTTTTTTGTTTTAAATAGTTTTTTATTGCTTTTTAAAGAGAGAGGAAGGGAGAGGGTTAGAGAGATGGAAACATTGATGAGAGAGAAACATCACTCATCAACTGCCTCCCGCACGCCCCCTACTGGGGATGGAGCCCACAATCCCGGCATGTGCCCTGACCAGGAATCGAACCAGCGACCTCTTGGGTCATGGGTTGATGCTCAACCAATGAGCCACACCAGCCAGCCCAGAGCAGCTTTCTTGACCTCAGTGCTGCTCCTGGTGCCTCCTACATTGGGGGACACAGGAGGTTTATCCTTGAGGGCTCACCAAGTAAATAAGGGGGCAAGGTTTTGCTGAAGGTGCCCCCAGAGTGAGGGCTCAAGGATAGAGAATTGGCAGGCTCCTTCTTGGGCTCATTCACTAGGAATCTAACAAATCCCCTGAGGGCTCATGGGTACCTGGGATCATGTTCGCATGATGGGGTGGGGAGCAGGGCTTCCGTGTGGTGGGATTTAATCTGTGTCCTCAAGTACATACATTGTGGGATCCTCCAGTTTCGGATTTGGGGAGCAAGTACTTGTGCCCTGGAGTAGTTATGGAATGGGAAGGAAGGGGTAGGACTCTCATCCTTTTCTGATGATTTTCTGTAGAGTCCAGTTCAACTCTTTCGCCAAACATTTGGCCTTCATCTGCCCAGAGTTCTTCAAGCACTGGCCCTGGAAGGCTGACTGTGACCAACACACTGCCCACTGTTTCAGGGAGTTTGCTCTCAGGAGGAGAGGGTGTGGCCACTGACACCCAGAGAAAGACTGAAAACATGACTACAATCCCCCGAGGTGGGATCGTGACCCCTACAAGGGGAACTGCATCCTTTGTAAAGCCCACTGTAGTGCTACAAGGGAAGACCGAGACCCCTGGGGAAAAGACCATGACCCCTGTGACCCCTGTAACCCCTGAACAGATGACTATGACCTCTGGGCAACTGCAGACTGAGACCTCTGGCGTGAAGATCACGGTCAGTAGAAGGAAGGCTGTAGCGCCACCGGCAAAGATGATTATCCCTTTGGGAAAGATGGCAGTCACCCCCGAGGGGAAGACTGAGACTCTAAGAGGAGAGCATCTGACATCGGAGGTGGACACAGACCCCTGATAGGTTACTCTGCTCTTTAGACGGAAGCTGAAACAGGATGCTGCCCTCTGACCTGTCACCCAGCTCCCAGGACACTCCTTTTGCCTTGGCAACCCCTTTGTTCCTGTTGATGGAAACCGTTCTGTCAACCCGATGGTCCTTTCAACCAGTCCTCTCTCCCTAAAGACAGGAAACGCTGCCGTGGATCCAGGAGCCTACGCTCTGTTGGTGGCAGACACTGCGGAAAGCCCTTGTCTTTTCTTCCAGGTCACCTGGCAGAAGCCTCCTGTGCCTAACCATTCATAAACCATTCATGGGGCAAAAGCCACAGTGAGCTAATCTCTTCTCTGTTGAATAAACTAGAAGCAAAGAATCCATCTGAGTTCTTTGTTGTAATTTATTTCCTCCCTCTCTCCCTTCTTCCCTCCCTGCCTTCCTGCCTTCCTCTTTTCCTTCCTTCCTGAAGTTACTTCCTTTTTTTTTAATCCTCACCTGAGGATATTTTCCCCATTGATTTTTAGAGAGAGTGGAAGAGATAGGGAAAGACAGAGAGAAATAATGATGTGAGAGAAGTGCATCAATTGGTTGCCTCTTGCACGTGACCTGACCAAGGGCCCAGACCAATGAGGAATCTGTGACCGAGATACATGCCCTTGACAGGAACCGAACCTTCAATCTGCAAGCTGACACTCTATCCACTAAGCCAAACCGGCGAGGGCTGAAGTTACTTTCTCGAAATGACCTGTACGACCCAGTTTCAGCTTCTCCTTTTCAAGGTCACTTCCCCCTACGGCCATTTTTGGAAAGTGGAAGTTGTATCTAGCCCACACTGACGTTTTCCACTGTGGATTATGTGCTTCTCTCTCTCCCCTGAATAAACTCTCACTTCCCTTTGGTCAGAACCAGAATCTCTTCTAGAGAAGTTTCCCATAACCCTCAAGGGAAGTTGGGAGAAGGAGGGGGCGGGGAGTTGAATCTTCCAATTATATCCCCTGCTTGGTAAAATCTTAGTTTGTCTCTAAAAATATATCTCACCAATTCTTTTCCATGAGAAGCAGTTGAGAGGAAGGCAAAACACTGCATTTTTGTGTGTTACCTGAATGCTTCTCCTAGGTCTCCCCCAGAAACACCAATCCTCACTCACTACACATTGCATGGGGTGTTTTCCTGGGCATGAAGGACCACCCTCAGACGTTAGCATAGACACAACACCAATTTCTAGTCCTCCTCTCTCGGAGATGATGCTGCTCAGAGTGGATGTCATACTTATCACCAAGGTCACCATTTCTTTTGAAAGTGCAGTCCCCCAGTCTTAAAACGAGTCTCAAATTACAATTCCTGCAGTGACTTACCCAACTGGCTAGAGAGGAAAAGGCTAGAATGAGCCCCAAGTTGTTGGAATCAGAGGCATCAATATGAAGTCAGTATTCTAAATGTCTATACAGACCGGTCAATAGAAAAATCGATGTAGAAATACAGAATGTGTTTACATAATTACATTCCTAGCTTGGACCACTGAGAGGGTCTAGAAGCAATGACAATTCAGAAGCAAGTAGCACAACGAATGCTCAGGTCTTCTAAATTTTGTTTCTCAATAAAAGGAACTGGGGATCCTTGAAAAGACAGTTGATTCTTGGGCTGGGGCAGGGAAGGCATAAGAAAAGACTAGAATATGTTTCCATAAAGTAAGGAAGTGCGCAAAAATCAATGAGGCCATGTCGGAGAGACTCCAGGCCCACCCCGAAAGAGTTCCAAAAGGCCAAAACTGGGACAAATTAATAATAATAATAATAATAATAATAATAATAATAATAATAATAGATTTTAACCCATAGAATAAAATAAATGTCATGAGTTCATACACTATTGATGAATAACTAAAAATGGGGAAGAAGGGACAGCTGATTCTTAAAATAGAATGTCAGTTAATAAATGTCGAAGAAAGAGTCTAGGGTGTGACAAAAGGCTGAGGCACAGATGTGGGGTGGGAGTCTTAGGAACCACCGGCAAGGTGACGATTTGACTGATTGACATGGGTGGGAGAGGGTCAGGGCGCAGGCTCCGTGGGCATGACTATTGAACAGGTACAGTTATTGTCTACACCCAGGAAAGTGAGCTGAGGAGAAAATGTTACAAGCTTTTGTCACTTTCTAATTTGAATTTTCAAAATAGATCCCACGATTTTTGTAAGTTAGAAATACTGCCAATAGGTGGCAGTAGCAGACAGGGTTACATTTTTTTACGTGGACCAGAAGAAAATTTTGTCATTGTAGGCAAATGAGTGAAAAAAAAAAATGTTCCCCATAAAATAAAATCTTTTTTATTCATAAAATAAAATATATTTATGCAAAAGAGGAAAGTCAAGTATAAATCTTTCTGTTGTTGTTATCATTAAAATAGATAATTTCATGCACATCGTACACCAGGCTCAGAGGAGGCTGTGGTTAGGTAGAGGTTTAGTTGAGACACACCAGAGACTTAGTCCCACCTCTACCGTTTATTGACTATATGATCATGGAGGGTTAATTTGATCATGTGTAGGTCATTTCAGCAGGAATGCGGACATTTGCATACCAGGGCCATTTCTTAATTGTCTTGGCACTTCCAGGGTTCACTGATGAGTGAGCATAGAGTGGGCATTCAATCCATGTTGGCTAGTTTGTGAACCGAGACGTTAAAAATAAGAAGCGAGAATCATCTTTGGAAAGCTATAGAGCAGAGGAAGAGGGAGGTGAAAGAGCAGTAGAGAGTAGACTAAATCTCAAAAGAGCACGTACCCTTTGAAGCTAAAGAGCAAACTGTTCCGTTGTTCTGGCAGAAGTTGCCAGCACCCACCTCCCAGTAGACATGGGCACCAGGATCTTTAGTCTCCGGTAAACTTTACATTTGTTATCACATCCTAATCTTTAGATTCCATCAGCAAAGCCACTAATTGCTTTTTAAATAGACCACAGAGCAGATAAAGTCCTTCATGCCTGCCAAAGGGAAAAACAAACAGAATCCATGGAAGTGTAGGCTGTTACAGAGGTGGAAAAAGTCCACGTGCTCAGAGATGAAAAGTGCAGGGAGATCAGGGTATAAGAGAGGGACCCAACCTCCCTCTGTGTGTCCCAACACTTGGGTCTGTCACTGTGTCCTGTGTGTTGGTGAAAATCAGCACCATGAAGATCCTGGCCTTGGTCTTGGTTTGCCTACACCTCTCCGAGGGTGTGGAAAGGTGTGTATTGGGGTTCAGCCTCACTGGGAATTCCAGGTCTAAGGGACCGTGACAAGCTAGGGAAGAACTAAGGGTTGCAGGTCTCCTGGAGAGGCAGCAGATTGTACCATGAACTGAACACCCACTTGGGGCCAAGACTTGAAAAGGATGGATGGATGGATGGATGGATGGATGGATGGATGGATGGTGTGTGTGTGTGTGTGTGTGTGTGTGTGTGCATGTGTACATATGTATGTAAGGGTGGGTTGAGTGTTTTCTTGGTTTAGAAGAATGGACAAACCCTGTCCCAAGCTTAGCAGGCGCTGGGAAGAAACAGTTATTCTCTGAAAATAAGATATAAGCACAAAACCCCCCAAATATTGTGAAGTGTATTTCGGTGCTGGGAATCCAGGAATGACTGTAGTGGCTAGAACTTGCTAAAATCCCAGAGGGTTTCCTGTACCTCGCTCTTCCTGAGCAGAGAGTACAACAGAGATTTAAAAACTCCAGGTCAGATCATTGAAGAGGTTGCTTTAATGGGGCAAGGTGAAGCCCATTCATTTTTTTTTTTTTAACCCTGTTCTCTGCAGAATCATTCTTAAAAAAGGCAAGTCTATCCGCCAGACAATGGAGGAGAAGGGCGTCCTGGAGCAGTTCCTAAAGAACCACCGCAAGGAGGACCCAGCTGCCAAGTATCATTTCAACAACGATGCTGTTGTCTATGAACCCATCACCAACTACTTGGATGTGAGTGAAGGGGGAGGGATGTCCATCCTCTTGGCTGAGAACCATTTAAAAGTACTCATTTATACCCCTCATTAGCTCTGATTTGGACTAATTACTAATCCCAAGTCTCACTTTCCTACGGAAAATATCTAAATGAGTTATGAGTTGGTATATCTGATAGGATAGTAGCTCCCTTTCCTTTCCCCTTTTCTCTCATTACTGGCTCATCTCTCCACAGCCCCATTTATACGGTTAGGAGACTTATTATGGCAATGTTCAACTCAATGGAGCCATCCCAGGGAGGTCCTAGCAATGAGCTGCAGGAGAAAGAAGAAAAACATGTGCCCTAGCTGGTTTGGCTCAGTGGAGAGAGCATCAGCCTGCTGGCTGAAGGGTTCCAGGTCCGATTCCAGTCAAGGGCACATGCCCAGGTTCCAGGCTTGATCCCTAGTAGGAGGTGTGCAGGAGGCAGCCGATCATTGGTTCTCTCTTATCGTTGATGTTTCTATCTCTCTCTCCCTCTCCTTTCCTTTCTGAAGTAAAAAAAAAAAAAAAAATTTATATTTTTTTTTAAAAAAGAAGGAAAACATGTGCAAGGCCACTAGGGAAGATTGCCCCCTTTGGAAAGATACACTGGTGTCCAGAGAAAGTATTAGAATGTTCTTGAGGCTGCGAGGTTGACTCGGGGCATCTTGACTTACTGGTGTCTGGTGGAAGGTTCTTAGTAAGATGTTACACAGATGTTAGAGTGGGAAGCCACTTTGGGGAATCATACATGGGGTGGAAAAATCATGGCAGAAGCCTCTTATTCCCCTAAGGAATAATTTGGGTGAAATGTGACTCCCAGTGGCTCAGCTTCTTCCTCACCCTTAGGACAAGGCTAAGCTGTGTAATGAGGGGTAACAAACCTTTCTTTGCAGGCTTTCTATTTTGGGGAGATAAGCATTGGGACACCACCCCAAAATTTCCTGGTCCTCTTTGACACGGGCTCTTCCAATCTGTGGGTGCCCTCCACCTATTGCCAGAGCCAGGCCTGCTGTGAGTATACCACCACGCCACCCTTGCCATGGATGGGAGCAGAGTGAGGGGCACGGTCAGGATTGATCCAGGTTACAATGTCAAGCACAGAGTTCTGGGTGCATCCCCATGATCTCACCCTTCTTAAATTAGGAATCTCTAGAAATCTCGCCCTCAGTCTTGCCAACAGTTTTGGAGAGAGGCAGCAGACATAGATGAAAACTTCCACTTCTTTCTACATTGTCCCTTTCCCTCCTCTCTCTCCAGGGGGTCAGAATCCCCTGACATTTTTGAGGGGATCCATCCCGCAGGGAATGATGGGTTGAAAGGAATTCAGGCAACATTTGCTGCCTGAGGGAACAGACTTCTCTGGGGCTAACACAGTTTGTCGATAGTGTGCAAGATCCAAGGCTGAGCCCCATCCCAGACTCGGTCCGATGATCCCAGGCCAGGGAGGGTATGTGTCCTCCAAGCCTTCTGGAAAGCAGTGAATGATGCTCATATTCCATTCTGTCTTTTTTTGCAGCCAATCACAACAGGTTCAACCCCAGCCTGTCCTCCACCTTCAGAAACAACGGGCAAACCTACACCCTGTCCTACGGGAGCGGCAGCCTGAGTGTGGTCCTGGGCTATGACACTGTGACCGTGAGTGACGCTCTCAGAGCTGCTGAGGGTCTGTGCTTCGGCTCCCATTTCTGAAGCCTTCAGCTCTCAGGGAAATCCATGATTACAAGTTGGGCCAAACCTTCCTTAGGAGCTGAGAGTTGAAACAAGCATCCAAGGCCGTCTCCTTCAACCTTCCTCCCGAGACAGGCGTTGCCTCCACAGCAGCCCTGGCTGCAGAAAGCCCTTTAGGCCAGTGGTTCTCAACCTTCCTAATGCCGGGACCCTTTAACACAGCTCCTCATGTGGTGGTGACCCCCAACCATAAAATTATTTTCTTTGCTACTTCCTAACAGTAATGTTGCTGCTGTTGTGAATCGTAATGTAAATATCTGTGTTTTCTGATGGTCTTAGGCGACCCCTGTGATGGGGTCGATGGATCCCCAAAGGGGTCGCGACCCACAGGTTGAGAACCACTGCTTTAGGCTGTGTTGAAGCTATGTGTCTGCTTGTGACTCTGTTTCCCGCTCTTCACCCTCCCCTCTGCAGCCACAAAGAACGGCTGCTTCCTCCTCCACCCACCTTCACCTTGGTTCCTTGAAGATCCATCCTTTCACTGTTTTCTTATGTTTTTACGTCTAACATCCCTGGTTTCCCTGCTGTTTTTGCATGTGGACCGCTCACTATAAAACCAGTCGCTGCCCATGGAAATGGAAACCAGAAACTCCAAAAAACAACCGCCTTCGCTTCCTCAGCACCCACACTCTTTTTCCTTCAAACACACGTGGTTGGGTGACGCTGTTGCCCTTTCACCTTCCACACCCCCACCCAGGAGTGAGCTGGGCATGAAAGAAGCCAGCTTCTCTTCCCAGAGCAGGTTCTAGATTCCAGACCCTGGGGCGCCTCCCTCCGGGAAGGATTTGCCCGCGTGGAGTTGTTCAGCTGCTCTGTCTGCTTGGCCCAGGTTCAGAACATCGTCGTCAACAACCAGGAGTTTGGCCTGAGCGAGAATGAGCCCAGCAACCCCTTCTACTACTCAGACTTCGATGGGATCCTGGGCATGGCCTACCCCAACATGGCGGTGGGCAATGCCCCCACGGTCATGCAGGGGATGCTGCAGCAGGGCCAGCTCACCCAGCCCATCTTCAGCTTCTACTTCTCTCGGTAAGAGGCCTGGCCCCGGGAAGAGGTCAGCGAATGAGGTTCTGTGGGGGCTTTGGACACCTCAGCATCAGACAAGAGTCCAGGGTGTAGAGTTTTCTGAGATTTTATAAAGACAGTTTTGGGGGGAATTTTATTTTAAATGCACTGGAAGGATTTTGAATGGTGGCCATAAACCGTATAATGACTCTTTTTTTTAAAAAAAAGATATTTCTTTATTGATTTCAGAGAGGAAGGGAGAAGGAGAGAGAGAGAAACATCAATGATGAGAGAGAATCATTGATGGGCTGCCTCCTGCCCACCCCCCACTGGGGATGGAGCCTGCAACCCAGGCATGTGCCCTTGGCCGGAATCGAACCTAAGACCCTTCAGTCCGCAGGCTGATGCTCTATCCACTGAGCCAAGTCAGCTAGGGCCAATGACTTTTTTCTTAAAAAATAAGCAGTCGTCCCTCAATGTTTGTCCAGTAAATCTGGGGATTGCTATGAGTGATCAACATTACTGTGGAGCTATAGACATTGACCAGTGAAGAGAACAATAATGAAATGATTACTATAACGGCATCTCTGGCTTTATGAAGGGTTCTTATAGCCATGACTTCAAATGACATCTTACAGATCCTTTTGTTGGCCTCAAAGAAAGCTCCCTCCATGGGGGTGTAAAGCTGAGATTCAAACACAAGCATCTTGATCTGAAAGCCAGTGCTTTCCCTTCTCCATCTGGCCTTGAACTTTTGCGACACACTTCACTCCCTGCTTTTTTTTTTTTTTTTGTTCTACACACACGATCCTCAGGCAACCTGAAGTCCAAATGCCTTTCGTCTATGAGTGGCAGGTGCAAGGTCATGAGCACAACAGACCCAATCCTCCTGGCATTACCCGGTGACCCCCCTGGCCACGACAGAAGCACCCCCATCCCAGCAGCCTTGGCCATCCCAGACGCTCTCAGAGGGTGCTTTGCCCCAGACAGGGCGTCTGGGGTACTTTTATAGCTTTTCTCCAGGTGCCTGATTTCCAAGTCCCATCTTCTTTATGGACATAGTCTGTGTTTCCAATTCTCTGATAATTATTTCCGAGAATAGTTGGCTGTCTCTCTGAGAACTCCCCTTTCCCTTGTACCTTGAGCCGGGTGAAGTCTGAAGAGCACCCCCTCATTCTGCGGTACCCCTGTGTGGGAGGGAAGGAGAGAGGGGAGGAGGGTGGAGGGAGAACACCCATCTGTGTTATGGAAACTCACTCTTGTGACATTTCTCTGCAGCCAACCGACCCGCCAGTACGGCGGAGAGCTCATCCTGGGCGGCGTGGACAACCAGCTTTACTCCGGCCAGATCGTCTGGGCGCCCGTCACCCAGGAGCTGTACTGGCAGATCGCCATCCAGGAGTAAGCAAGGAAGCAGAGGGTTCCTGTGGGTGAGGGACACTCGTGGGGTGTCTCTCTCGCATGGCAGCGTTTCCTGGGGCTGGCAGGGCAGGGCTTTCTCCAGGAATCACCACACCCTCAGGCTGACACAGACTCTGGCACCCAGTTCCTGCCTTCCTAGATCTTCCAGCCAGAGCGGGAGGGGTTGCCAGCCCAAGACAGAGGGCAACACTCCTGCGACCACCACGGCTGGGCAGAGGCGTTGGGGGGGGGGTGGCTGCTTCCTGGAAGGGCCAGAATGCCAGAGCCGGGCGCTTCCTGGATGAGGGGTGGCCACGTGGGTAGCAGACGCTCCTGACTCGCCTGGTATTGGGGTCCCCCTCAGGTTTGCCATCGGTAACCAGGCCACTGGCTGGTGCTCCCAGGGCTGCCAGGCTATCGTGGACACAGGCACCTTCCTGCTGGCAGTTCCCCAGCAGTATATGGGCTCCTTCCTGCAAGCCACGGGAGCCCAGCAGGCCCAGAACGGCGATGTGAGTAACGGGAAGCCACGGGACTCTGGCCAGCCAGGCAGGCTCCACACGGAGCCCGCGCTCAGGCAGTGCGGGCATCAGAGGGAGGTGGGAGGGCTGAGTGGGCCCCTGAGCCCCTGGCAGGACAGATCGGGAGGGGGGGGGAACACAGTATGAACTCTCAGTGCAAAGAGGGGGAAGGGATGAGTAATACCGACTCCATCCAGACTGTGCGACTCCATCCAGACTGTGCGTGTGGGATCAACGGCTCTCAGGGGGTGCTGTTAACCCATCGCAGGCCTTCCGAAC
The DNA here is from genome assembly GCA_011751065.1 of Lasiurus cinereus. NCBI lineage: Eukaryota > Metazoa > Chordata > Mammalia > Chiroptera > Vespertilionidae > Lasiurus > Lasiurus cinereus. Next base: position 5,541,459 of record JAAGEH010000027.1, read on the forward strand.
CCACCCCAGCTGGGTCTGGCCACTGCCTTTTGGCTGCGACGTCATCAGGGCGCAACGCATTTCCCCATTCCACTTGGGTTTCTGTCTTCACTAGGGATACGTCTTTGGAGTTTACTCTGAGAAGCCTCCGGCCCCCACCCCTCCTCCTCTTTGCACACATCTCAGTAGTTCGCTTCTCCCTGTAGGCGGGCGTCTGGGCCAAGACTGAATCCTGGTTCCCCAGGCTGTGTGTGTGTGTGTGTGCGTGTGTGTGTGTGTGTGTGTGTGCGTGTGTGTGTATCCATGCCTTTTCTCTGCAATTTGTACTTTCTGGGTTGAGACATTGTTGTGGGATGAGCCCAACTCGTGATCGTCATATGGGTACAACTTAAGTTGAAGAGCCAGCTGCCTGGAAGGAGAGGATTCCAGAAGCAAGAGGGTCTGGCCGGCGTTTTACGTTTTACGGGGGTCAGGCCTACGGTCCTGGCTCTGAGAGATTCAGGCTCCGAGTCACACAGGAAAAGGGGGCTCGCCCTTCGTCTGTGCTCCTGGTGGCGCTCTACGGCTTTGCCTTTTCTGCCCCCCAGTTCGTGGTCGCCTGCAGCTCCGTGCCGAGCTTGCCCACCATCACCTTCGTCATCAGCGGGTCCCAGTTCCCTCTGCCTCCCTCC